>JAVQJG010293629.1:0-28177 GCA_036024015.1 Craterocephalus amniculus | reverse complement strand
TCCCGCCCCTCTTCAACAGCACATCTGATACATGGGATCAGAACGGGGCCGTGTGAATTCCACATGAATAAATCATTCACGTCTGTCTGTTGTTTCTCCTCTTCCTCTCTCTGCTGTCCTTCTTTGCAGGAGTTTGAGAAGAGGAAGATGTTGTGAACCGTGCCGTAAGACAACCGACCTTTTACTCTCCCCATTCGCTTCGGAAACGAGATGATTCTGGAGGTGGACACGTCGGACAGTATCTGGAAACCCTGATAATTTCATCAATGATACGCACATACAGTGTTTATATTGTAATTTTCTGCCATGAACTTGTACCTTGCACATAAGAAAAGAATAAAACATTAGTGTCTTAATGGTATCCTAAAGACTTGGTTGTACACAGTGTAAAAGCTCTGTAGATGTTCTCTCCCTCCACACCTTACCAGCTAAAATAGGCAGGCTACAGTCATCTGTTTCATTCTGTTACACTGTAAGATGTGTTTCATCATACTTTTAAGTGGTTGTCCACCTGAATAAGAAATGTTTCTTATATCATACCCAGCTGTGTTGTCTGTACTTTCACACGGCACGCAGAGAGAGCTCATCTGACTCCTGATGTTCAGCACCAACGCTTCACACGGATAACAATGCAAAAAGGTGGCGACTGTGCCAGTATAACACTGTAGGTGCAGAATGAGTTAGTTGGGCACTTCAAACGTTTTTCTGATCCCATATTTCATCGTTCACATGTTCCACCTGGAATTTTCCTCCTCAATAGGCTGGCGGTGTAAAATCAGCATTTGATGGCAGTCATGCCACCATCCGTGAGCAGAAACGATTAAAAAGCCAGTTGATTAGTCCAACGTAGGACAGACAGGCAGCATACAGAAGTGATGTTCGTCTGTTAAACATCTTAATGTTGGGTCACACAGGCTTTTAGAAATGTGTGTGATTGGTAACTGTTACGCAGCTTTGCAATAATAACAAACCAGAGGGATAACTATTTAAAGATTTTATCGGTAATGTTTTAGAAAATGTCTACAGGATACGATAACGGCTGACTCATGAACATAGGCATGTTTTCCACATCTCTGTGGACCTGTGCCTACATGACTTTGACCTCACTCCTAAACTTGTGTTTGTGTTTTCTCTTGATCACACCCTGCGCTGCTCTTCAAATGTCGTCAAATAGTTGCTGTCAGTCGCACAGCTAGCTCCATGAACCAATCCTTCCAGAGATGTCGGCATAAAGTCAACGTTCCTGGTGAAACAGGCTCTCTTTGTCTGTTTGTGTTGCTTTCCGAGCTCAAACCACGATTCTTCTTTTCAAAGTAAACTATGATCATTTCTCTTTTCAGTGTTGATACAAAATTAGAAAGTGAATGGGCCTGCTCATTAGTTTCCTGCAGCGTGATAGGATGCTAATTGCTTAATTAAACCATGCACCTGTGTGGAAGCGTTTATATTTGTTGTTTCCCTGCTAATTTATTTTGGCTTCTCTTAAATTTGTCACATGTCTGTATTACAAGTTTTAGGTATAATCTTTCCTTTTTTCTTCTAAATTCACACTTATCTCTGAACATCTGCTCAAAGAATAAAGCCTGCGTGAACATTCAAACAGATCTGCTATATTAGTTAGATCAAGAGAACCCAAGTTCCACCAAAGGAAAGGAGTAAAATGATCAGCTAATGAATGGACACGAGGTCAGATTAGACTAGAGAGGAATGAAAAAAAGCAGAACATAAGGTTTCAGTTGAATCTGCTCCCACATAACCTGTTTAAATGAACTCACCTAGGACAAAAGTGTGTAATGAAGCATATAATGCCCTCCACTGGACATCTCTACAGCCTTTTTATCTTCTCTACAGCAGTCAGCCAAGACAGATTATTCTGTGTACACACTGTTAACAATTACTTTTTAATCTGCATTAGTGAATTACCATAATGACTGACAGTGGAACAGGAAGGTTATTTGTTTAGAGGCTCAGAAGTTCCCGCTCTTACTGAAGTTTCCAGACTTTGCCAGACTTCTGGCTTCTTTACAAGCAGCAAGGAAAGCAAAGTTTCCCTTTTACTCAGCTGAATGGCTTACCTCTTTGTCTGAAAATATTATATTCATCATTACCTTTAAATAAAATGAATAATCAACCGCATCATCTTATGATTACGGTGTCACACCGGCTCTAAAAGTAATCATTTCACGAGGCTTGAAAACAAGAAACCGTCCCACTTGCTTGCATCATAAACATTTTTTCTTCGTGGAGGCTCTTCTCATGTACTTTATATTGATCAGGCGTATCGGTATGGTAGCTTGGACAACAGTAATCCTCTTGTGCAAATGACCATGCTATTGGCTAGTTTCTATGGTTGCCATGGACACAGAGTCACAGCGGTTACATGATGACGAAAGTCAGACATTGTAAACCGACTGCCGTGGCTACCTCCGTAGGTTTCAGCTGAAATACACTCAGAAAGGAGTCAAAAGTCAGACGGTGCCCTGCAGTATGTGCAGCTGTAGAAATCAGCTTATCCCAGTATAGAGACTCAGTAATGGCTTCACCATGCTGGGAAAATAGACGTGATTGAGTGTAATCAGTTAAATTACTCTGATGAATCCTATTCAAAGGACACTCCTACTTTTATGTTAATATTTAATGGCTGCAGAGTGACATTCATTTCCTATCACAGCTTGAAAAGGGCCAAGAAAGCATCAGTTTTCACATATAGACGGAAAGGTAACTTTTGCTTGCCCTGTGGGGGAAAATGGAGGTAGGTTTAACATTAATGGAACATTACTTGCAGCATTGAAACCAATCCAAAGAACATGAAATATAATGTTTTACTATAAAACTGTTTGCATGCAATAGAAGGTA
The DNA here is from genome assembly GCA_036024015.1 of Craterocephalus amniculus. Classification (NCBI taxonomy): domain Eukaryota; kingdom Metazoa; phylum Chordata; class Actinopteri; order Atheriniformes; family Atherinidae; genus Craterocephalus; species Craterocephalus amniculus. Next base: position 25,321 of record JAVQJG010293629.1, on the reverse strand, counting down.
TGAAGACTGAGTCGGAGTCTTAACTATCTGAAAGTCTGCAAGGGCAAATAGGTCTAATCATTTATGAAAATGTCTTAATAAAAGAATATTTATCATGTATGAGGCATACATCCAGAGATGGTCGACCTGAATGCCTAAAATCATTACTAGCTGGTCTTAAAGACACAATCGAATACAGTATTGGGCACAGTTCTTTCATGAAAGTCACGGCATGGGATCAGGAACACGTGTGAACTGTTTTCAGCGCGGTTGTTGCATTCATTAACCTATAAACAGGTTTCTGCATCATAAGCTGCTATCCGGATTACATCTTTCTCAGAAAAGACTTTACCTGTTCCAGCGAGACAATGCCAAATACCATTCTTCTCATATAGATTAGAGGACAAATGTAAGTTGAGCGAACATTTTATTATTTTGTGTAATCAGACAGACAACCTTACTCACAGCAGCACATAATGGATGGCTGAAAGCCACTAACAGCCCTACAGCAAAAGTCCTTATTACCGGGAGAGTGCAAACCTCAGTCAAGTCAATTGTCAGAGTTGAAGACAGGAATGTTCCTGAGAGCAGACGGTCGTCTTAATGAACTCAGCAGGGCTCTCTGCGAGAAGCCTTGCATGCACTACCAAACCTTATAACTAATGTATGTAAGGAGAGGCTGAGCAGTGCCGAGGTGCCTAGCATGTAAATCATCTATTTAATTTAACAGTTCCTAACGAAACCAATGAAATAAATCTGTGTTAAGAGGTGAGATCTTTAACCCCCCCTCTACCTGAAAAGTTTTACGCTGTTCAGGGAATGAATTCTGTGTTCTGTGAGCCATTAACAATGAAATGTTGCAGTGTGTCAGACTGCAGTGCCACCTGCTAATTCCTTTGTACAAAAAAAATGTGGAAGAGGAAGAGTTGAAAGTTAGTTTTGATGCTTTCTGCTGGCAGCAGCCCTGAAAGAACAGCTCGGGCATTCAATGCGCCACATTGCTCCTTTTTTTTTAGCCAGAAAGACTTAGCGGCCATTGTTGAATAGTTTGATTGATACTATTGATTCTACCTGATGCTGCACAGTGTGCTTTGCACAGTCTCCATTAAAGCATTGGGGAGCAGTGGTAAGGACAAGGAATAAAACCAAGGGGGTTGACAGTAGCAATTTGCATGAAGTGATATTGTTTTAATAGAAGCACTGACTTGAGATTGCTTTGGGAATTGAGAGCAAGAATGAGGATAGAGAAGCAGATGTACAAGGATCTTGGAACACAGCCCCATTATTTTCCCTTTTTTCATTTAATCAGCTCTGGATAGGTTTCTTCTTCTCCCGAAAGAGGGGAGGTGTTATTTGTCAGGGTTATGAAGACAGCGCTTCCGACTCGGGATAAGCTGATAAACTTGTTAATTGAGTTATTTGTGATGTTGTCATTAGTTTTAAGAATTCATGATAGTAAGCTTTTGCTGTGATTATGTGTTAATAATTGACAAATTACCAACTTCTATTAATCTCTTGAATGATTTAGCATTTTGGGATTAATTCTAATTATATAAGATATCACACACACACAAAATGAAACGGGGAACTCTTAGTGGGTTTGTTAAAAACAAAAACATTTAAAACATTTTTTGAGAACTTTGTTTTCACACCGTCCAACATCCATCTCAGCGTACAGTAAAAGTATGGCTGTATCTGTTTGTCCATGCAGAATTTTTAACGAATAAAATCACAATAATAAAGGCTGAAATGTTTCCTTAACATCTACATGTCTTCGTTTAGTCAGTTTGATCATGCTGGTAAAGCTTCTTTACAGTTTATGCATGTCATGATAGTTATCGTACACGATCATATTAAGTTTTCAAGCAATAACAGCAAGACATGGGCTAAAGCTAGGACAGGTCCCCAGTCCAGCCATGCACTTTCACGCTTAGGTTTTACATGACATGAATATGGTTTGACTGCTGCAGCAAGATAGAGAACCAGAGTTACGAATTCCTCTTTTACTGCAGGATCATGGACAGCGCCAGCCTATTCACTGCTAAGGAAACTGACGGTTCAGGGCCGTGTTTGGGACCACAGATTCAAACTGATGCAAATGTTCTGAGGAAAGATCAATGAGGCATGCAGACCACATTAACAAGTTCATCTAAACAGCCTTTTGTCATTTCATGCTTAGTGCAACTGAGAGAGGGGAGAAAGAGGGTTAACAAGGGAAAATGCTTATTTGTCATTTTGACAACAACGGGAATGGCGCTGCATATCATCCCACCAGAAATGTAATCAAATATGGCAGTTCAAAGTTAAAAATTCAACACTTTGAGTCCTGATTTATGTTTATTTATATACCTCCACTTATTGTGTCCTCTAGAATTCCTTTTTAAAGTGAATTATCACAATAGTGCTACAAGAAATTTGAAAAAAGTTTCTAATGGCTTTTAAATCACCTGTAACCTTTAGGAAATTAGTTAAGAGTTCCTTTGAATTAAATAAAAACGTATCAAAATAGATTCAATCTATTTTTTAATCGTAATAAGTAATCAAAGTGGGAATAATTGCTTGATCGAAACATTCATTTAAACACAATGAAAACATAGAAAAAGAAAACTACAAAGAAAAAGAGAAAACCAAAAAAGAAAACACAAAAATTCAAAAGGATTGGAGAAAGGCAGAAGCTGATCTGATCCCACCCCAGAAACAATTTTGGTCAAGATGTCATAATCACAATCATTATCAGGCATTACATAATCTTATAATAAAATAACAATACAATCAATAATAATAGTCTACAGAATACTTTAAACAAATTTGGAACTACATGAAATAGGTAAAATAAGTATAACTTTTCTTCTTCTTCTTCTCACCATTAGAAATAAATGAAACAACAGATGTATAATTGGGTTTTTTTTCTTTTTTTTGTGGAAAAGGTCCCATTAGGAATCATCTGTCAGTATAGAGAGAGAGAGAGAAAAAAAAAGAAGGACTGAATGAGTTCACCATCAGCTCTTTATTGGGGGATGTAAAATGATAAAACAACGGTAAGCTAACATGCTGGGTTATTGTGTCCAACCAGTCCAAGCAATGGTCTCTTCACTGGGAATTGTCTCGGCTGGAGTAGTGGCTAATCTTCAAAAGGAGATGTTTTTTATGAGCAGGGGTGTCCTTAGTGATGTAAGCATGCAAAATCTTCACTTAGCAAGAAATTGTGTTTTAAAAATGGAAGCATGACTGCGAAGCGCATTAATTTTAAAAAGCAGAATAAGGCCATAACAGAACCATTACAATTCCTCTCACACATGCAGACGTACCACTTTATGAACAATCTGCCCCTAACATGACCCTTCCTTGCCATCTTTATTAGCGTCCGCTTTGATTCATTTTTCTTCCAGCTGGTTGAAATAAGTGCAATAATGTGTTGAGACTAAAATCTGGTTAACAACGGGATATAAGAATATGATTTCCTCTGAGCCTAAATCACAGAGACGCTCCTGCTTCTCTGCATCTGCAGGATGGACGGTTGTCTCCATATAATTAGAAACCTTCTAAATCTTCTAGTAATGACTTAGGGTGTGAGATGCGGTAGAAGGAGAAATATTTTTATAAAAATGGAAGCTTGGAAAAGACGAATAAAATAGCAGCCGCCTCGAAAGTATCCAGGGAACTTCTTTTGAGAAGCTGTTCAATAACGTCTGGCTTTTATTGATTGCCCTTTTGCTATTCAGTTGACAGTTATAGGTATGCTTGGGCCTTTCACCGGGTCTCCTCTCTAAAACCGCCTCTCGTAAACACAAACCCTGCTTTATGATAAAGGCATTGCAACCTGTTTCTCACCAGACGGAAAGCGGCGGAGAAGATAACTGCAGAGAGCCGTCTGAAGGAGGATCGTCTCCTCCGATTGATGAATTGATCGCATCCACGGAGTTCCTAGCTGCACAGGGTCGAGTTTACCTGCGCCTTTGATAAGAGAAAGATTGAAGAATGCAGCATTTTACCACACAATGTCTTCCTAACAGCCTGCGGTCTCATCAGAAAAAGGCAGCGGTTTCCTCTTGAAGCTCATTTAGTCCCTTAAAGCAGAATGTGGTGGAGTACCTCGTCCTGCTGCCTCTCCATCACAGCCTGGGCGAGCACAGCATTTCCAGTAACGTTAAACTTTGTGCAGTTTAAGCTCTTCTGTGTTGTGCTTTTATCAAATTTAGTACCATTCCAGGTATGGTGTGAAGCCTCTAAGGACAGGTTGATCACTAGATAAAAGTCCAAAGAGTAAACAGCACCTGTGTACTGTCCCTTTGGGGCTAAAAAAGGACTGGGAGAAACTCTCCTTTGATTTAAAGGTTACAGATGGATGCTGGCAAAATGAGGGGGAAAAAAAGCAGCTTTTTCATCGCCCTTAAGTCCTTTGGGAGTCTTATAACCGTAGCTCTTGAGGTAAACCTGAGCAAAAACTGATGAAACAAACAGGTCTTTTTTAGCTTTGTGTGTGTTGCGGGGTGTAGAGAAAAAAGGAGATTGCAGCCTGTTGCTTGAAAAATTCTAATAATTTGATCAAGCAGAGTTGTCTCCCCTTTGAAACCCCTCTGACTATTTTGCCATAACCAAGGCAAGATTACCTACTGCTCAAAGCGGCCCAGGTCCCCCGAAAGCTTTAAATTCACTATGTGGCAATAGGTTTGTGGTCATTTGATTAAGTGTAACTATGTTAGGGATAATGGGAATACGCTCTGCTTTGGCACAATAACAGCTGGCCCTAAGCCGCGTCTTATATTTTCAGAATCAAACTTTAAAGGAGTAGAGCACGTTGGAGAAAAACTCTGTTTGGGTGCTTTTGCTTTGATAAACATTTTGTTAAACAGATGGACAAACCAAACATTTACGAATCTGTTATATTTTCCACGTGTTCTGCAGCGGACATCCAGCAGAGCAATTTGTTTCTCAGAAAAGTCTCTCAGAAACACTCCTTTACACAAAGGCATCAAATGCAGCTTTTTTTCCCAAGACGTAAGCACATATTTCCTTTTCCTGGAAAACATCTCCATTTGGAAGTATTCTGTGGCAGGAGGTCACAGAGGTGTCCAGTTTTTCTTCTGCTGGCTGACTTTAAAATTTGAACTTTAAGTGTCATTTGGAAAGGAAGAAATTGCTCAAAGAAACATCTGGCAACTACAAGTGAATGATGCCAACCTGACAAATGGCTGCTAGCTGCATGTGCTTTTTCAGCTCCCACCCACAATCATCCTGATTATCCACCAGTTAGACCAAGGAGTCCTGCGGCTGCAGCCCTGAATACTTTCTGAAGAAAGTATGAGAATAAAACCAGATTCATTTTAATCATACACAACAATCATGTTGTCTCAAAAATGCAAACAGCCTATATTTTACTTTCTGTGTTTTAATGTGAGCAGTGTCCACATTGTACTTCCTGGTATTTTAAGTGGCAATACCCTGCAGGTCATGGTAAGAGGATATTTGCCAAAATGTAACAGAAGACAAAAGAAGGAGAAAACATGCGCTGGAGAGCAAATTGCTGAAATACGATTATAGCTTATGCTGGTGAAATTCAAGGATTTTGTTTACTAAGGAACAGTGGCTGCAGCTTCAAAATGAAGCTGGATCACATGTTTGCAATCAAGGCCTCAAGAGTCCAAATCCTAAACCTGGAAGTTCTTATGTTAAAAAAGAGCAAGGCCAGAAAGCTCAACTTAAATAAAGATAATCAAATGCTTTTGACCAGGTTTCATAGCTTAAAATAAAGAAATAATCTTATACAATTATTATGCATATAAAGATAAGTTGTGAAAAAAGCTAAAGACTGCAGTAGTGAAAAATATATAAGTAGAAAGCCTTAACAGAAGGTACTGTCAAACCAGTAAATACATTAAAATTGAATTTTAAATATATATTCACATTTTCCTGATATTGTGAAACAGAAAATCTTTCAAAAGACAAGTTATCTTTCTCGATTTATACAGCTAAAAGAGAAAAGACATTAACATATGGTGGACAGTTTTCTCTTTTTCCCGAAAATGCAGCAAAACATAAGTGGCCTTTCATAAAATCTGACTGCTTGCATCTTTCCTGTATGGATCCAACAATAGCATGACGGCTGGCTACTGATATTTCCAAACAAAATACTGTGAAATAAGCTCCATATGGTAAGCAAAATGGATAATATTATATATACAGTATATAAATATAAGTTTACCTTAAAACTATATCAGGATACTTTTCATTTCACCTTACTTTTATCTTTTTCTTTGAATCGATACTCAGGCGGCCTGTGTTTGTCCTAACCTTTTGCTCACAGCTTACTGTGTCAAAAATGACATGCCATTTCAGACTGCTTTGTTTCCTTCTTTCTCTCCGTTTGTCTCGGGTAAAGTGAGCCGAGCGTGGCTGCTCCTTCCAGCTATGCTCTGCTTAACATTCATGGTACAGCAGCACACATTCACGCCTGGGAGCAGCTCAGTGCAGATGCAGTCTTCAACTGTTGACCATTCCGAGGCTCTGGGGGAGCAGCCGAGGTTAAGTGTCTTACTCAAGGGCACCTGGTTGAGAGTGGTGACAAGCCCTCGTCTGTTTATCTCTTATTTTCTCCAACTTTCCAAACACAAGTAGGCTACTTGGTAAGAGGGGGATAAATATTCTCTGCCCTCCAAAAAAAAAAAAGAATCAAAAGCCAAATGAATATTTATATATTGATTTTAGGTTCATGATGAGGGAGGAGTTTTTGACCTGAAAGAAAAAGTCTGTGCGGTCTTCGTCTGAATAAACAGATATAGAAAGCATGTCTGTTTATTCATCTTTTTTCCCTCTTTGCTGTGCATATCTTCCATGCTGCTGAGGTCCCTAAGGTGGTAAGCCAAAATTCTCTTCTCACCGACTGCAATAATCATCTCTATGGTAACACACAGATAATATTCTGCCGCATTTAAAGCAAAGGCGACAACAAGCGGGAGCGGGAGGGAGGCTCTGGACTTTTCGTGTCGCTCTCAGTTGTTCCTTTGCCGTCAGTTGTTCATCCAGGGTTGAAGTCCATCACTCACACTCACTTATGAATCCGCAGTTCACGTCAAGAACGGATTTAGGCAAATTCTGCTTTTCCCTGTCCATGCTGCTCTGCACGCACAAAAAAGGGGAAAAAATATAATAATTCAAGTTGAGCTGCCAAAAATGATCAATTCCAGGAGCATCTCTGACCTCTTCATGTCTGAAAGAAGGAGACAGTCCTGCTTGTCTTCCATGCCGGCCTGTGTTTATTGATTGCAGTTCGAAGAAAAAATACATGTTCACGTTTGAAGTAGATGTGCTGTCATTTTTTAGGACAGCGCATTTACCTCATAAACATCTCACACTTCTCCATAAATCACTGAGCTAGTCAGTTTTACATTCTGGTTTGTTGTTGAGATATAAGGCTGTAAATGGTTGTGCCGGAGTCACAGATGAATAATCTATGTGTCGACTAAATTCTTCCTTCATCCTGCTGGGAAATGAATACCAAACCAGCAGTGCTCAGTGAGGTGTGAGACTCAAATCCCCGGCTCTTTACTTTTTATCTTTTGCCGCAAATATTTGTCTCATGAAATTCCCTGCCGAGTGTTCCCAGAGATATTACGTCCCCGAGATATAGCGCAGGTTCTCTTTGACATTTATTCAAATCTTTATCATCATTTCAACCTCTCCTTAAAGCTCCCAGCTCAGGGAATATTTCATTCATACATTTGCTGTTGGAATATGTGCACAGGGTTTTAGCATCCTGCTGAGGTGAAATGTATTCATTTGCCATGAGTCTGAGTAGAGGGCTGCCCGCCTCTGTGATGTGTTGCTTCAGCCTCTAAATGCAAGACTCTTCTCAGATTAATTAGTGCTGCAGGGATGAATTAAAGGTCGCAGCCTGGGGATCAGTCAATAGGGCCTATGCAACCTTGGGACACCGCTGGACAAGTTAAATGACTATGTGAGGAGAAAGTGTTTGCACTATGAACGTGTGTATATTAAAGAGACTGAGGCATCCAGTCTGTGATGAATAGAATAAAAATTATAAATAAATAATAATAGTTTTCAAACTAAAAAATATTAAAATAATGTTAGTGTGGGCTAGTTTTAACTGCTGCAACACATTGAATATTTGATAAATCCGTGTTGATCTAATGATGAAATAAAAGGAAGAATTGGGGACTCCAACATTTATGTTCTGCTCTGCAAAATATGTGTATCTGGTTTTCAGAGTTAGTTTCTTGAGGAAAAAAAACCTCATGACAACATGCTGAACTAATCGTTTCAACCCTGTATCCAAACATGCTTTCATAGGTATTCTTTGGGGGAAAAGAGTGCGTTGAAATGGAGCGGAAATGTAAAAACATGCAATTGAAGAAAATGGGGGCATTCTGCAGACGGCATGTGTGCATATGAAGTAGGCCTATACACTCTAAACACTAAGCCTTTGGAGTGCAGCTTAGTCTCATGTCATATTCCTATGTGTGTTTTGGTTTACATTGTAAAATATATTAGCTTTGCAATAACATTTCTAGTGTGAATGCAGTTTTTTTTAACCCCCTATGCGGTTTCTTGTGTTTTGTAGGTCACATAACGGTACACTTTCTCTTTCTTTGCAGTAAGAAACTGTGTAGGCAGGTAAGAACATGCGGTCCTGATATAATTTTCTTGGAATGTAAATATCTTTATTATAGGTTTTCTTGTTTGTTGCACATTTATCAAATTGTTAAAACAAAAAGAGAGAAATGAAACCTTGATATATGTGAAATGGACTGTACTGGTACAGCTCTTTTCTAGTCATGTTGACTACTCAACGCACATTCGCCCATGCATTCATACACCACTTATATTTATCCCACTTATATTTATGAATACTGAGTGCTACTACACACATTCATAACTCAGATAGGCTCATAAGGAAGCAATGTGGGGTTCAGTGTTTTGCTCAAGGGTGCTTTGACATGTAGCCAGGTGGAGCCGGGAATAGAACCACCAACTTTCCGGCTCTTCCTCTCGACCTATAGCTGCCCATGTTTCAAATAAGCACAGTAGTGGATGCTTTATATTTTGGTGGAAGTGGATGGCATAGAATGACATCATGATGCACCGATGCACTTTATTAAATAGGCTACAGTGATATTGCATATTTAGATTTAAAAAGATACCTACTGTGCAACTTTTGGCCACTAGGGGGTGCTGAACCTGTACCTTCCCACGTCCACTTGGCACTGTTGTAAAATGAAACAGTTGTGGAATCTATTTGCATGCCACTTTGACCAGCTGACAGTGAAGTAATTTGGATTCAGGAATTTTTCTAAGGATTTTATGTATGTGACTGAGTGCTACGAATTATGTATGATTAATTTCTCTCCTGCTTGTTATGGAAACATAAGCATTAGTCTGTAGCTTATGGGACATTATTATAGCGTATGAAAACCATAAAACTAAACCAGCCAGTTACTTATTGCTCTGTTACTACTTTGATATTTACATGAATGATAGGAAATGCATTTATTGTATGACAAGCCGCATTACTGGCCTAAAAAGGTTTAGGGAGTCATGTTAGCTTTGGTCTGTAGCTGATTAGGTTCAACTACTATAGCCGTATTTAGACACAGATCCTGCCTTTCTGCCTTTGTTTTGAATAAACGCTGCCAGAAGATGTGGAAAAGTAAATCGATGCAGGTCACGTGATCTCATGAGTGCCGGATCTGCTATCATGATGTTGCAATGTCTGGGCAGCTGCTTCAGAACGCTGACAATCATCCATCGTTACTCACATTAGGCCGATGTTTGAGCCCAAAGTTACCCAGTATCCCTTTAAATGTACATTCATATGGGTATTATATAATGAGTGGTGGAATAAAAAACCAAATGAGTCAAACAAAAAATAAATGCTTTATTTAAAAAAAAAGAGAAATTCTGAGAAATCGACCATGTCACCTGCGATACCCTGGGAAATAAAAAAAAAACACTTGTTCCTGTTGTACAGAGATGTGGGTACTGGTTAAATATTCATTTCACTGCAACACATCTGAATATAAAAGTTTGATCAGTTACACTTCAATATAAGAATAGTTCTATCTAAGTTGAAAATAACTAAAAGCTAGCAGCATTTGATGTGTGAAACGGTCATGCAAAGTCTCTCAACAAAAACCATAAATGGTCAATGCACATTGCCCAAAATAAAAGTAACGAAATACGTGTATGCCAATGAAACAGAGCAAATGTCACATTTCTTCTTCATAAATATACTTGAATAAAAGTAAAACGTTGTATTAAAATTACTCTTAAAAACTACAATATATGTTAAAATGTAATGGAGTAAATGTAGCATGTTCTTACCCTCCTCTGGTCACATTGTGCTTAGAACACAGCATACTGTATACACACAAACGCTACATATAGGGTACTCACACCACTCATTCCCTCTTTTGTATATCCTGCACATTGCAAGCACAAATTTCTTTGCATCTAGACTGATTATTAAAGAGAATTCATTCACTTAACCAAGGTAAAGTCTTGATCTGAGCTTTTATGCTATTGTTGTCTTTCTCTTTAGACAAGTCCCTTCAGCCTGAGAGTCATCTTGTCAGTCAGTATTTTGTCTTATCCACAGACATTCAAAGTGCCCTTTATAAATGTCATCTACAAAACAGTATCAACCCCCGTTACATCACACTTTGTCAAGGCTATGTATTCCTGTTGGTATGGTTCAAACTAAATAGGAACTCCATCTAAAATGAATTAATCTCCGTTTGATCTTTGTCTCATATAACAAAAATGTGTCCCGGTATTTACTAGTATTCTTTTCATAGATTTCATAAAAGTTCAGCCTTGAAGATATCTGGCAAGGAGCTGGCTTTTTTGTTTTTTTGGTCAAATGTTTAAATATTGATTATTCCTTCATTTTCCATCCCTGCTTTATCCTATTCAGAGCCACAATGGACCAACTACCATTAGGCGAGGGTCAGGTTACACACTGGACCAATGAAAATGAACATAACACATACATGCATATGTGCACTCAGAGAACATGCAACCTCAGCACAGAATTTAGACAATTTGAACCAAAAACCTTCTAGCAATGAGGTTTTTGCTACTACCACACCAATGTGAAGCCCATAACGGATTATTTGGTCATTTTACCTACCTGTCCCTAGCTTAGTGCAGACTTAGAAGTAAGGCTGGCAGTAAGTCTAAGTTGTGAATGGACTTAAAATATTTGTTGTTGATACTTGTTTCTACTCCTGTTTGGTTATATTAAGATTGATTTGACAGTTTTACAAAATAAGGACAGTCTTGCTCCATGTCATAGGTTACCATGGGGTGAATAACGATGTCATCACCAGAACTAGCCTAAAGCAGTGGCTTTCATTTCAGGGGGTCGCCAGGTAATTTTAAAAATTATATTACCTATATTTATCAAATAAATTTGGGTTTTTTATCATGACTGTCAAAATTAAACCATTAACAAAGAGATAAATCTATATTTAACACCTTTTAAGCCTAATATTAAGAGGGGTCCTGCAGGATGACCCATTTGATATATAATTAATAATTGTCATCGCGGAAGGGAAGGTCACAAACACCAATAAATGTTGTGGGACATGGCTTAAACCAGTGGGAACCAGTGACTAAAAGTAACACTATATTCAGCTGACGTGCAGCCAGTGAAAGGAACAAAGAAGTAGCCAAATGTATTTAATAGTTGGACAGTCCACATCTATAAAACTCTCTTTCTGAGAATAGGCATTATCATAAATCTCATCCTTCATTGCTATGTTTTTTTTTCTGTGGCTGATGTCAAAACTCTGATGTACAAACTCTGAACTGCGTTTACATAACATGAGAGCATGGGAGTGACATTTGACAGTATTTGACACAGACAAATCTATTTATCTACATAAAGGGAGAATAAATTAGCTTTTAGTCCTCTGGAGCAGATACATTTCTGGGATTTTTTTCCAGATCCAATGCCAAAGAAGCTGTAAAAAAGTGGATCAGCTGCATGTGCAGTGTCCATCCATTCTTGTAGTGGGTTGAAAAATGAAAAGATTCTTATATAATGAGATGGTTGTGGATTAGTGGGGTTTGAAACAGCAAATTGGTGTTAATAGCCAGCTCCTTCTATTTCCCTTCTGCTCATGGTTCCTTACTTTTCTGCCATGAGAGGTCTGGATTCCTCTGGGTTATGCTACATGTCACGATATACAAGACAGTATCTAAAACCTACATGGTTATAGCTTGCCATTCTTATATTCAAGTGTCATGTAACGCAAACATTGTTACCCAGAAAGGAACATCCTACAGATACGTGACCATCTTAGACATCTTACCATATTAGAGACACTAGACTGATGTACATTTGATGTGTTCTTGTAAGGTTTGTCTCAAATGGTCCTGTTCAATAACAAGACGAGGGGAAAACTATGGAAAATATCAGATTTTATAAATTAGAAATACTCAACACTATTTTTGTCATTCAAAACCATTAACAACATGTTCTTTTCCAGCTCCTGCCTTGTCCATCACCTGGCACCTGTATTATCATAACAGTGTTTTAGAAAATGCATAGCTGGTTGCAAGTCCCTGAGTGGATTATTATCTCTAAAACTTTTAACACTGAAATCAAGAAAAGAAGAAATCTCTTCTCAAAATTTGTCTCCTGTTCCCCCTAATGATTTCACCCTAAACAGCAAAACTTTCCCGTTGCAGCAGTTTTGACCCAATGTTATTTGCCAGCCGATCTTTGGAAATGTTGCATTTCCACGGCAATGAGAAAATGACCGCAGACCCTAAAAATAATTATTAAACAAACCAGAAACCATCAGGTAAGCATAGGCAGCTGCATATCCGAAACACAGTTCACTCATTTGGGAAAAAGCATATTAAAATGGACTCCCAAAAGTAATAAAAATAAACTAGCTTACTGATAGCACTTGAGATGATAATTCAATTCAGTTCAATTCAATTTCATTTATACACCGCTTTTCATGCAAAAGCACACAAAGTGCTTCACATAGTAAAAACACTTTTTATAATAAAGAGAATTAAAACCAACATGATATGACTGAAATATATGTATGTATAATGACTAAACAGCCTAAGCTCACGCTGTTTTTCTACACAGCAATCTCTAAATAGGATAAAGCCGCCAAAAGTTTAAAAAAAGGGTCTAAAGAGATATAGCAGTGGTTCAGAGGCAAGTCTAAAAGAATATTGTGCAAAATCAGTGGAAAAAAAAGACAATACAAGCGGTGGGTCGGCTGAATTTATGTGCCATGACAGTTTTGTGGAGGAGACCCGAGACACCGAGAGAAACTGAGCCAGACAAAAGCATAAATTTACATATATACTAAGATATTCATTGTCACCTTTTCTTTTCTTTTTCATTGGTGTTTGGAATTTCTGTTTGATCTCATGATAATTTGCCCATTGCTACTTTCTCAAATTTGTCCGTGTTTTGCTAGCAAAAATATGTTTTGTTTAGCCCATATTTTGTTTTGTCTTGTTTAACCTCCACCCCCCAAGTCATTGATGTTTTATGCTTTTGCACACATATATCTTGCGATTTCTTTCTCCCACCACTTGACTGCCATGCGCCAGAAATCCAGCACGGTGCCAATTTCCCACCACCCCTGCATTGATCAACGTATGCCGGGATTGGTCAGATACCAGCGTTTCATGAATCACAGGTGGATCCAATCGTAAGATCAGATGTTTATTCATTTCCACGTTCATTTGATAAATGAGGGCCACTGTGTTTTAATTTGCTTCTCACTGTGCAGAGGTTTTTCCCTTTACAGTTTGTTGACTGCCAGTAAGCAAAATGCTGACATTGGATGGGGACATTAATAACAATATTGCTTCTGCCATGCTGGGCTTTTACATCCAGATAATAGCATTAGAACTGCACCAACTGTGTCCTTACAACACCCTGTTGGAGATTCAGACAACGTGAACACAATCTAAAAGTGACAAGAAAGCAGTTTTCTGATTAGGTAACTGCTGCGCTGCCAGAGCACATAATCGCCTTAACGTTGCCGTTTATCTGGTGTGTTGCTAAAAATCTGTTTTTGTCACCAACGTTCACTACTTAACTGCCACTAACAGCTATAATATGTGAACAGGAATGTGAATAGCTTACAGCATTTCTTGCTTCCTGTTTCTGTACGGGAGAGGACAACAACAAATACTGCGAAGAGCATGCAAAATGTCTTCTGCTAAATGAAAAACACCCCGCTCTGGAAGTGACATGGAGGTTCACACATACCAGAAGGCACAAATCATTAGCGGGGCAGGAAATGGAATGATGAAGACATATTTTGTGCTGTGGGACTCAAAATTACAGTTTGTAGGAGGGAAGGGGGAGAATAAGGGGAGGCAGCTTGTTGGAGAGGTTTTGGTGTGTGTGGGTGCACAAGCATCGAGCATGAATTGTGAATGAGCAAGTGTCTGAGATGCACACTTGCATAACAACTTAGCTGAGAGGAAAAATGTGGCTCGCAGAAACTGGAAAGGAAGCACTGGGTGTTTTAAAGACGTCTCATTGCCTTGTTCACATTAAAAATGAGAACTTCTTGGCAAGATTACAGTTTTCTCATTATGGTTATTCATAAATAATTGAATGTTGTTATAATTGCCATCCTCCAAAGATACTAAAATCTTTCAAATCTATAATATATTCTTTATTAGGCTTACAGATGTTCATGGGGCCAATTAGGTAAACTGATTTAAGAGACAATCTGTTCTCAGTGGCAGTCTGGAGAGGAAACACCTGACACAGAAGGGTTCTCACTTCACACAGACTTTGTCATCCTGTTGATGAACCATCGAGGAGGAGCAACTTTTGGCCTTTCCATCCATGTGTCTAAATGCCAAGAAACAGTTCATGTCAACTCTGCGTTTTTTCTTTTTTTTTCGAAGACCAAATCAGCATTGTCAAATATTGGCCAGACCTCGGTCTGCTAAATTTGATTATGTGGATTGACATAAAAAAATGCTACTCATTCCTCATTTTCACACTCCATAGTAGAGAAAAGGAGGATGTTGGACTAAAAGCAGGAGCCAAGTTAAAGGTGTTGCTGCTGGGAAGGAAAGGAAAACTAACGAGCGACAGAATACAGACTGAGCAGGACGGGTGACTGAGGGTGAAAGAAGCAGCATATTCCAACATGGGTGAGTAGGTGAATACATGCCTGTGAGTAATGAGAACAGGTGGTAACATGGTGACCGAGAACAAGACAAAGACATCTGAGAACATCTGGGCATAACTGCTGAAGACGGTAGAGAAAACTAAACCGAACAGCCAGGAAACCAGTAGGATAATAAGAAACAACAGAATACACATTAAAGGCCCATTTATGCACTACGCAGATGACAAATACGCAGACGCACAAAAGGTTTCGTCCGTCTTCAGCGTCAATTACGTGCATATTTGGTGTGTTTTCGGGCTCCTTGCGCATCCGTCAAACGACGCAGAAGATGGAGTAATACCACCGGAAATAGTTGAGCAGAAACAAACCAGAGAAGAAGAAGAGAAAGGGGAAGAGGAAAACTGTAGAAGAAGAATGAAGACAAGAACGAAAACATAAGAAGCTGCACAAGCTTTTGAAATAAGGCTCTGCAAGTGTTCAGGGAGTGTTGGTTGTTAGAAACAACTTTATGGCCGCATGTTTGTGCCGCCAACTGATGTCTGAAACTAACGTCGTATCGCGGAGTTAGCAATGAACTCAGCACTGCCCCTTAGAGGAGGTTAGCCGTAGTAACAGAAACAACCCATTGAAGTATGAAGACAACGATGCATGAAGACGTTTGGACGTCCCTATTTACGTCCTTCAGGGAGCATAAACGGGCCTTAAAAGTCAAAGATGAAACACCTAATGACAACACAAAACCAGAAGATCCTTAGTAAAAAAAGTAATTCATGTGAGTAAACTTATTTTATACTAAAACTAAGGCAGTATGCTAACTTAAAAATGTTCAAACTTCGTTCAAAGAAGTATTAAGTTAGCAAAATTTATAGAACACTATACAGTAAATGGCCTGTAGTATACTTGCTATACCTGTACTCAAGTATACTTTATAAAATAAACTTCAAGCAAACTACTTCTTGCAAAGGGGAACCAACCAGAAGACAACAAATCAGATTTCAACAAAGTCCAACAACCATAACATTCAAAAGTTTTAGTTCACTGAATGTGTTTGGGTTGCTCCATTGAGACCTCTGATAGGTCCCAAATTCCTGCTGTAGCCTGACAACAACTCAAAACGTGCAGCCAGACTTGTAACAAACCATCTTCCACCACAAGAGAAACAAGAACTCTTGCAACAGATGGTACAGCCCCCACAGAGCCCTAAATTCAGCATAATCCAATCATTGTGTGATTACGCGTCAAGACAGAGACAGCTTAGATGGCTTTAATCCACGGGAGAACTGCAGCAACTTCTCCAAGATATTTAAAAACAACTTACCTCATTGTCACATAAAAAAAAGCTGCATTAACCATGTAAAGCACACGTGCTAAAAGTCTTTGCAGCAATTGAGTAACTGAGTTTTCCTGTTCATAATAATACTATGGAATTATGCTTTGAAGACAGTCTTGTGCTCACAGCATAAGCTATAGTGAGTCAGGATACAGCACACAAAAGCTGGGCACTGTGTGCAAACGTTTGTCATACTGCTTTTAAGATTCATGTCAGTTCTGCCACAGGAAATTGGACACTGAAGTTATTGTTTCAATTGCATATAAGTAGTCTGTGTTCTTCCCGGAACACTTCACATACTAAGAGAGAGAGACTTGATAGGGACAGACTTTTCAAACAATGGTCAAAATTTAAGTAGTGTCTAAGATATCCTACTTGGAGTGTTGTGTAGCTATATGTGAATATCCTCTTATCCAGCTTGATATATAATGTAAGTCATTTATCTGAACCCCCTTGTCTGACAATTTTCAAGAACAAAATGGTCTCAGTTTTAAACAAGGGAGAAAAAGGCAAATATGACAAAAAGAAAATGTATTTGGTCATAAAATAACTAAGATTAATTTTGTTGGGAAAAAATAATTGCAGAAAATCGAAATTTAAAAATTAAAATCAAGAATTTAATTGAATAGTAGCTTGAGTGAATCGTTACATCCCTAGTCTGCATAAAATGTAAATAATACAAAAATCAATGATTTGCAGACTTCATAAGCCCAGAATATAGACCCAACAGAACATTAACAATTACCAGATGTTGAAACTGAGACATTTAACAATTTCATGGAACATATTAGCTCATTTTGAGTTTGATGGCAGCAAACCAAATCAATCAAACATAAAACAAAGGAAACAAAAAGCTGGAGAAGTATTTGCCACAAATCAAAAACTATTGGAGCATTTGTCAACTAATAATGTTAACTGCCACGCAGAGGTTAATTTGGGCTAGAGCCAGGTCTGAACCCCAGCACAGAACTGTTGCTGCATCATGGAATCTTAAGCAATGCACTAATATTACCTTTGCCAAAATTTTGACAATGAATGCTAATAACATTTTGCATTATGTTATTTTCTATAATGTTGCACATCTTAACTGTTTGGTAATAAAAACTGCTCATAATTAGGCGGGAAGGTGTGGACTGCAGGCTGTCACAAATAACCAGATTTGAGCTGTTGGTCAGAAAATACGGTTGTGACATATTAACAAACATGCTTATAGGATCACAGCATGTTGCTTGAGTAATCTAGTTTCTCAAAATTTTTGTCTTTTTTGTGATACCACTGAACATTTGTACCCATTTCATGTTTTCTTATGGAGCTTGGCTTCTTATACTGTACTATAACTGTATGGAGTGCCCCTTCAGTTGCCAGTACAGCAACCATTTTACAGACATGTCAACATCTAAGTGTCACAAATTGCTTATCAGTGTTTTCTTTATAAGGCATGAGGATACATATAAATCAATTCAAGTCAAGCTATTTGTAACATTGATCGTTTGTTTTATGTTTAGTTCCCATCACTGGTTGTGAATATAAATAAAGTCACTAATTTTATTCAGTCAGCCTTCACAACACATGGCTAGATGTCACACTGCATTAAAGCTGTTGTGGTGTGTAAGGTATCAGAACAAGGCATGGAATTCATGACCTGCAGCGTACTGCATTTTCAGCAGGGTTGTTCGGGGATAAGTTGCCATCAAGCCTTTATTAAAGGCTTGATGGCAACTTTTAGGTTTTTAGCTGCTCCTCATGTTTCTCAACAAATGCACTTAAAGTTCGTTTTTCATTTTGTTTTTCCTTCTTTACAGGCTTTGCCCTTTAGCATGCACACAAGTGTCACTGGAGAGATACTTACTCTTAAATCATTTACTGCTTTTTGTGGATCAATGATTCCCCCCTCCCTCCCCACATTCGAGAAACGACGTGTACTGGATTGATGTTTCCCACAGCAACCCACTGAGTAAATATATCTGCATTCATTGAGCAGCCTGGCTCCATCGCACTGCTTTGGCTGCAGCACTAGATAGCTTGCACCCAGAGGGAGATACTGGCAGATTCTATAAGGCATCTTGCTGACTGCTGGAGAGCCTTTATCTTTGCGTTTCCTAATGACATAGTGCATGCACAGATTTTTATGTTAAAAGAGAGATAATGTTCAAAGTGGGTTTTTTTTTCTCCCTTATGACTTAATTAGTGATAATCAACCACAGAAGTGAATGTTTCCAAACTTGCCCTGACTCTTCAGTTATTCTACAAGATTTTCTGTAAAGGAAAACTTCAAAACTTGATTCCAGTTCGTTTTCATATTTGAATCATCTCCTATGTTTTATCTTTATAATTTTTGCCTCGCTTTTTGTGCTGATCAGTTTAGCGTTGTTTGATGTAATTTGAAATAGTAACATTTTTTTTTCTTCAAATATTTTCAGGACAGAGCTGAACTCTAACTTCAGGTAGCCGACCTCAGATTGGGTGACCTCTAAACCTTTATTTAACATCTACTGCTGTCATAGGACAAGTGATCAATGAGCCCTTGTGAGAAGAAAAACAGTCCCAGCAGACCTTTATAATGTATATATACTTTCACTTGTTTAATGGCTTGGCTTGTTCAAGGTGCCTGCCTGACAAAAAAAGGACGATGCCATCTGTTTTATATTAGTACTGGCCGGGAAGGAAGCATTAGATGGTGTTGTTTAAATCAATCAGACAGGAGACAGAAGGCTTCTCATTATAATTATGCTGATCCTGAAAAACAATCATGACCCAGCCAATGTCTCCCCTGAAATTCTGTTCTTTTTTTATCAAATTCTCCTACTCATCTCACCTGCTAAAAACAGATACAATAAGCACTGTTACTGTTTTGTTGCATTTAAATGGTATCTATCTCGATTTGAATGCACTTCAATTAAAACAGAAACTGCCTGGAACATGAACTTTGAGCTTTACAGACAAGTAACTACAAAGTAACAGCCACAAATCAAAACAGTGAACAATGTGACTCATGTTGTCGCCTTCAGGCTTGATTCCCCTAAACACCTTGTCAGTCACTCCTTTTGACTCCCAGGTCTGACACCAAAGTCAGTCCATCCACCAAACTTCCCTTCCTTTGAGGCCTAATTATTTCCAAAAATAGACCACTGATCAAAGGGAATGAATTGCATCGTGACAGACACTTTTTGAATCCAGAGCCTGTAGTCCTACAGTGGTGCAATTTAAGGCATTTCAACACAAGCTTGGAAGCTTTTTAAAAAAAAAAATTGTACAGTCTTTGGTGCCCAGCTGATTGCTGCAACGAAACTATTCAGTCTGTTTTAAGCTGTGTTTTAGGCATCTCTCACAGTAAAAAGAAATGTATGCTATTAGGTTATAATAAAGGTTGTTCACCAGCTAAAGTAGTCACTAATGTTGGGTACATGATAGAAATTTAAAATGTCTCCATGATGTTGTAGAGAACTAGAGCTTTTGTGACAGTGTGAGTCCTATCACTATGCCTACGAGTCATAATGCACCCTGGCTACTAGGCCACAGGGATATTCCTTTGACTGACTGGTCAACGTGCATGGCTTTCACCCAGGAAATTGTGGGATCAATCCACTATCAGGCCCTCCTTCGTCCAACCTCACTTTGTTCATTTGAACCATTGTTAAACGAGAAATGAGTTTTAGCTTCTTGAGGTTTCTTTAATACAACTTTGTACAAGCAGGAGGTAAAAGGCTCATAAATGTGCTACCTCTTGTCGTGTGGGGAGGAGATGCAAAATAAGGAGTGAAAATATTTCCTTTGGGTTATATTTTAGGGTATAAAGTTTATGCCCTTGAAGCCCCAGTGTGTAAGCGTGTGACTACCACTACTAAAGCAGCAGAGAATCATAAATGTGAAAACACCCACATCTCGAACAAGCTGGAGTGTTGTCAGGTGATGAGGTACAGAATGATCCAACTCTGTTTCCTCATTGATGTTGATTAGCTACAAGCATACCCTCCATGTATCTGGTACTAAGCTACTGCTAATAGTTAATGTCATCGAATGAGGTCGTTTTTCAGGCCTGCAGACTCAGAGATGAACTGATGAAGTGAGAGGGAGAGGAAGAGGCAGTCAAAGCAGGGTTAATGGACCTGTTGGTGCTGCAACCCTAGCAATGGAACCTTTCCATTGTAAGGCAAGGCAAGGCAAGGCAAGTTTATTTATATAGCACCTTTCAGGTTCAAGACAATTCAAAGTGCATTGTATGTAAGTAGCTGCTGGACTATCCTGCCCTGTTTCTAACAACGCCAAAACAAACTTCACTGGTAGACTGAATGAACTCACCTGTCCAGCAGAAAGCTGCAACCTCCTCATTTGTTTCATGTCCCCTGAGGTCTCCCTCATGAATTATCTGCACCTGATAAGCTACACCAATGTAAACCCCTGTTTTCTCCTGGTTATTGATCCTTTTCTTTTATTATTTTTCTTACCTCTATTGGGGTTAGGGTTAGGAATGGTCCACTCTTTCAATGGAAAATGATAAGTTGAATGGTCCACAGTCTGCTGCTTGTTAATCCTCCTCCCCAACAACACACAGGGATAAACTGCTTAAATACACAGGGCTGATAAGTTTGTTCTGTTTTGGCTACTGTGTGTAAATATGGCCATGCAACATAGCAGCTATTAGTTGTGTACGCAGTAACCCATAAATAACTCATTCTAAGCTACGAGAACACTTTCATTTGGATACCATTGTGATGAGACCAAGATGCAATATGTATTTCTAAAAGCCATACTTGGTTTTTGCAAGTAAAGCCAAATCAAAAGCCAAATTAGTCAAACACTTTAGGCCCTACTTTTAAATATGATCCATTTTATACAACAAACAAATGACTTATTTGGTCGGTTAGTTTGGATTACTTATTTCTTACTCTGTGCTGTTCTTCAGATGCTCCTGTTATTTTGCCTTCACACAAAGATATATTTAGGGAAATTCACATGAAAATCAACACAGCCAGTGTAAAATATTGAACCCAAAATGCATGACACAAGATTAAAGCCCTCCACCTCACCCCTTCTCCCTGCTGGCAGAACAGACACATGCAGAATTACACACGAGTGTGTACAAAAAATGCACACACTCACACCAAGGCTTTGGATAAAAACTAATAAAAGGCCTGGCAGGAGAGGAATGTTTTTAGCCCCGTCTTTAAAGCGATAAGATTAGGGGCACTTTGCAGGTCAGCTGGCATGCTGCTCCACGGTTTCGGGGCAGAGTGACTAAAAGCAGCTTTACCAGATTTTGATTCCATTCTTGGAGCAACTAAAATTCCCGCTGTAGATGATCAGAGAATTCTGCTGCTGATAATAAAAAATAAAAAAGTGAGCAAGTGAGAAATGTATTATGGAGTCAGGTCATTCTGCGCTTTACAAACGAAAAGTGGGCTCTTAAAAGAAACTTCAGTGGGATTAAAGGAAGCCGGTATAAAGGCCAAAGCACAAGAGTTGCAGGCTCAGTTCCTTATGTGGTTGTCTGAGCAGCAGAATTGTGGTCTACTGGGGAAGACCAGGATGGAGGGCATTCAATTTGAGCATGATACAAGCACAATGAAAGATTAAATACGTGTTAAGCAGTGGAAAAAAGTTTTAGACTTCTTGTATTGACTACCATCACCAAATTTAATAAGCTTTTCATTAGCGTAACACTATTTTCCTGACATTGCACAACAAGCAGCTTTCATATGCAAAGCGGGCAACAGTTTATAGGCTGGAACATGTCAAGCTGCGATACACTAACTGCACAAGACTGCAGCATCCGCAGGGAAAGGTAAGACTTACTGACTAGAATATGTGATCTGCATGCATCATGATTTACCGTGACAGGCATTCTGTGGTCAATTCATTGCACCTCTACTCTCTGAAAAACACTTCAAAAGTTCCCCTCACACTTCGCTGGCTGAGCAGCCTTTGATTAAAGCTGAAGTGTGAAGGACCACTCCTTTCTTTTGAGGCCTTGAGGCAGTTTTCTGCTCCGTGAGACAGGTAGAAAAGTGAGGAAGACAGATGTACAAGGTGCTATCGCTACAACCATGGAAGCAGGGGACAGCAAAATCTGTTTGGCCACAGAAAATTCGCTGTTGTTTCAGGTTTCTGTAAAAAAACAAAATACATCTAATGTCTTTGTTTCATGTAATATTATCATCATTGTTATCTTTTCATACATGTAACAAGCACAGTGTCTATATTCCTTATTTACCTTGTTTTTATTCTTTTACTTGTGGGGCAAATCAACTTATTGATTTGGAGTAACATCTGTCAGCATTATCAACCTAGGATTAAAGCCTTTTGTTAGAAAACTGACTTGGAAGGCATCCTGCTTAAAGACGATGTTAAATGTCATCAGAAAATTTGTAGTCCACTTGTTTGCTCTTGTATATCCTTGTTTAACTGTGGTAGGGCTCATCCATTGTTTATATTGAAAATGTAATTTGAATGAAAGTTACTTAGTTACTTTCTTTATTGATATCTTCAAGGTCTGTTTTAATGAGGATTGTTTTAACTCAACAATTAATATATTTGGGATATACAGGAAAAAGCTCATGGAGTTACACCAAACATCGAAGTAGACTGGCAGCTGAGACTGACTTTCCACGATGTGCGGTATAACACCATTCTAGCTTTCTTTCCCCGCTGCATTTAATTGTTTTTACTCAGTAATCAGGGAAGTTTCCAATATAATGAAGTAAAATTATTTGGGTCAAAATGTACTTGAGTAAAAGTTAAATGACTTATTTAACAAAAACTATATACAAAATTTGAATTACTCACTCAAACTACTCAGTTACAGTAACTTAAGTAAACGTACAGTAATTCATTACTTTCCACCACTGGTGACTGGACCTCGGCAGTCACATATTTATGTATGGATATCTATATGTGAAATACAAGTAAGATGGCATGAATGAGCATCAGAAGGCAATGGTCTTCCCATATATGATACTGTATTCCACGTATTCTCAAAGAGGACATTTTTACCCGAAGAAGCCTTCCTTCCATTAAATTTTTTGGGTGTTTATTGGTCACAGATTTTGTTCCTGTTTTTTTCATTTCTTGTTTACTTTTTTCCCTCCTTAGGACGTTAAGGTGGAAAAAAAAACTATTAGTGCTATTACTATGGCTATTACAATTGAATTGCGAATATATATACTGACACAATTTCTTCACAAGTAAATGAAAACCCAACAAGCGTCAACTTGAAATTCTAGTGGAAATTCTGCTTTCTGGTGACTGCTAGGGGAAATTGACACTACTCTGCAATCACTGCTTTTGGCAGAATTCACAATGGCATATTAAAAAGGACAAAATTACAACTGCCCACAAGCCAGTGGGAGGTTATATCCTCTCTAAAGCCAGCCGCTGATCAGAGAAATGATGGCTGATAGACCAACTGAACACAAAGTCAACCTCTCATTTGACCTGAGTGACAATTTTTCTGTGAGTTCCAGCATTCACATGAGCTGCTACTGTCTCGGCATTATCCTGCGGAGGCTGCCAGTTAGCACACTGATGAACTAGCAAACCCCTGCATTGGACTGAAGTTAGCCTGTATTTGCTGTGGTCAAACCTAACATTCCTGAACAGGATAGTAAAGATGCTACCCCTGCATGTCTATTCGTCCAACAACATTAACTGCATTTTTTTTTTGTTGTAATACAAGGGCACCCTAAATTTAGAGGCTGTTAAATTGACCGCACAGATGTAACTTCGACTGACTTTTCATTCATATTTAATGCGTTGCTTCCCTGAATATGCAAGTGGCCGGCTCAGCCCTGCTGGTGTTGTGTTAAAGGGAAGAGTCTCTTTCCTATTCTCTAATGCCTGCCTATCAGCACAGAGCTGATCACATCTGTGACTTTTTTAATTCAGCAGTTTTGATATTCTCTGATAGACTGGCGACCTGCAGCATTGCCTGTTACAAGGTTGAACACTGCTAATTTCACTGCTATAAACTGTAGGTAATAGCAAGAAATAAGCTTAAGTCGACACTGAAAAGACCCACTCACATTAAACGGGCTGCCCAATCAGAACTTCTTACTCATTAATCTGATGAAGGCTACATCATCAGGTTATCAGTGCATTCATATGGGTACTGTGGTCAGTTACTGTATCTTATCCCTGATTAGCAGCATTAACGTAACGTAACCAGCACTAAGGTAGCACAAACGATTGAGACCATTTTTGTTCAATTTTGACAATGTCGGGGGTAAGTGACGTCATTGCCTGATGATAAGCTTGTTATATCTCAAAAACTAAAGCAGCACAAACGAAAACATTTTCGGCACAAACCAGCACTAACGTAGCAAAAACGTTTGAGACCATTTTTGTTCAATTTTGACAATTGGGGGGCTGAGTGAACTTAGATTTACCTTTATAATATTTTTTTTATATCTTAAAAACTACAGCAGCACAAACAATATTTTTTTTCTGCACGAACCAACACTAATGTAGCACAAACGATTGAGACTATTTTCACTGAGTTTTGCATGGGTGGGGGGCCAACTTCACGCAGCTACACAGAGAGACGGTGTGTGACGTCACGCTATGTTCCAGATGGAATCACACATTTAGAGATTCACATTGCACATTTTTCATTCTTTCAACCTAGAAATTATTAATTTTCACTTGTTGCTCCTTAAGTGGAAATAGTATAATTTACTTATTTACTGCAACCAAAACAGTAAATTCACTGGAAGCTGTGAGCTTTCCTTGGAGAATCACCTGCACACGGAGTGGGAGTAGAGTATAAGTATGTTTCATTGCTGGGAAAAAAAAGTAAGGGTTAGTTTGCTTCCTGGACGGCTTCCTGATTAGGATTTTGAAGGGAAGTGCGACTGGGAGGAGAGTC
>JAVQJG010293621.1:0-23144 GCA_036024015.1 Craterocephalus amniculus | reverse complement strand
CATATTAAAAAAAAAATACACACACACACACACACACACACCCCCACACTCACACACACACACACACACACACACACACACACACACACACACACACACACACACACACACACACACACACACACTTGAGTGACAATGAAAGC
Source organism: Craterocephalus amniculus (assembly GCA_036024015.1). Lineage (NCBI taxonomy): Eukaryota > Metazoa > Chordata > Actinopteri > Atheriniformes > Atherinidae > Craterocephalus > Craterocephalus amniculus. The sequence goes on along the minus strand of JAVQJG010293621.1, from coordinate 23,001 downwards.
AACTTTGACAAAGCAGCCAAACATCTGGATTCAGCCTTTTAGATTTCATCTGGTTTGTGCTTTATGGAAGCAGCTGTGAGACCACACTGGTAGGCGACATTACAACTTTGCCTCAGCTGAGCGATTTGCACCGTCCTCTATTTTTTCATTGCCCTATTACATGAAAACAACCATAGACATATGTGATTTCTCTGAGTAAGAGGATGTGTTTTTAAATCTTAAATTGTTTCACAGCCAAATGGTATTTCTGCTCCTTTTTTAGTTTAAAACAGCCCAAAAGCAATTTCATGGCACTTTCCAAAGACTCTAATCGCACATCACCTGGGCAGTAGTTTTGAAATGCAAATAAATGCATAGTTGCCTCATATTTTCTCGTTATTTGTCAATACATGTAAATGTCTGTTCAACGGTAAATCAAGTATAAGAAGCAATTTTCATGTAAAGTGGCTGTTGTCACCCTGTGTGTGTGTGTGTGTGTGTGTGTGTGTGTGTGTGTGCTACAGTGGCTAACACTGCAGAGCCTTGTCCTGCTTGCATTGGTGTGGCAGGCTTCTCTGTCGTGGTGGTGGAATTACTGAGGGGATTAGCAGAATACTGGCAGCGCCCATCGATGGGAACAGAAATGACAGCTCCCATCACTCACTCTTCAGCTTCAACCCCATGCTACTTTCTAGACCGAAAGTGGTAAAAAAAGGAGCTTACACAAGTATGACTGCAGAAGAAGAAGTCAAACATAACACAGCGGAGATTAGGCTAAACAAACTTGTATTTGGCTGCTTGGGGGCATTCAACCCAAACATGGAGAGCTGTTTCTTTTGGCTCAGTTTGGGGAAGATTAGGAAGCTGCAGTGAGCACTGCGCTGCATCAGAAAAAAAAGTCATGTAAAACAAACACCTGTCATAAATTAGAAAAATGAATCATCACAATTTCTATTCATCATTTGCACAAGCTTGCACATTCTCCATTGTTCTATAGAGACAAAGAAGAAATAAGAAAAATTCCTGTTGACATCGGTGCAGAGCTAACGCTTATGCTTCTAGGACCCAGAGGAATGAAGGTGGATCAGGCTCTTGGGTGTGTTTGAACTATCTGAGCCTGTGTTTGCTCAGGTCTCTGCTTTGAACCTTTTAAGTTTTCCAAGCTTGCTATTAATATGTGGTGAAAAGCAGCTTGTGTGGGAGTGCAGCAAAAGCTGTGCAGGCATGTCATGTGAAAAGAAATCCTCCAATTACATCCCCTCTATTAACAACAGAAGCCATTTTCTTTCTCATATAATAGAAAGAAGCCTCTAGCAAATTAAAGTTTTGCTTGTGCCTGTTTCATCTGTTATGAAATTTAATGGGGAAAGTGTGATGCAGTACCACAAAGAGCTTTGTATTTATTGAAGGCGGAAAAAGGTATACGATTGTAGGTTTATTGGATGGAAATGTATTGACATGCCTACCCTGTGTGGGAGTATCCCTTACTGTAATTACATGTAGTGCATGACAGGCTTTAGGACATGCTTGATGTCAGGCCTGACTGGATACAGGTTTACATTTCCTACACTATCATTTGAGAGTGCAGTGGGTTTCTGTGTTCAGACTCAACCACCTGCAAAAAGTCTAAGGTCTGATTATTCTTCCCACTGACTCGTTTCTCTCCTCAAGCATTTGCTATGTTGGGAGGACATATTTTTACATTATAATCTGTTTATTCTGGAAAATTCCCTGCAAAGGAGGGAAAAAAAGGCTCAATCTGCTTCTACAAAATTACTGTAATGAATGTGAGAAATGGACAAGACGCCAGTTTTTCTCAGGAGTTCATTAAATGCCTTCAGGAGAACTGAGATGTGTCTGTGTTGATTTATCTAGTTTAGAAAAGTAAGGAATGTCAACATTTGTTAATGTTAGAATAACTCAGTTTGACTAAGCATATCAGCTCGGTAAAATTTGCATGAAGGCAAACTTACAGCCCAGTCATGGCCAAGATAATTTCTTGATTAATGTTTTAAATCAGGCTCAGCCTATAGCACTTGGCAAACATGGTCAGAGATTTGATATTTAACCCTCAGTGTGGACTTTTCTAGGGAGGACTTTTATTTGTCTGTAAAGTCTCTTACTGTAAATGTAAAGAAACTTCAGTTCTTTTTTTTTTTACTAAGAAGTGTTTCATAACTTTTATTAGTGACCTTAAGCCATTTGTAGGTTGTTTTAGATCGGTAATGATTGATAAATAACTTTTGACTTCCCATCCTGTGGAAAACAGTTATTTTCTTATCGCCTAGATTTAGTTCTGAAAAAAAGAAAAGAAAAACAAATACAATGGCTTGACCTGCAAATACTCTGCAGAGCCTCTTAAGTATAATCCATTTGTTTAATAGACATTGTATAAGTAGGATGGCATTTGGAGAAGCAATTCATCTCTTGGCAAGAGTTTTAAGCGAAGACTGATGCCACGGTCATGTCGGTCTACAAAACATGAAACTACAGCCAGGAGCTGCTCAGCTTGGCTTAGCCAACAAGCTGTTGGTTGAACAGACAGAAGACAGAGGGAAAAGCAGACAGCTCCTGCTTCCTCTTTAGGGGGATGATAACTGAAAAGCATCCTGTAGAAACTTTGGGAAACTTTTACCACTTCTGGCAAGGGTGGATCAATTAAAAATGGCAACAGTTTCTGAGTTTCAAAAAGTGGGTGGAGTCAAATGAAAAAAAGAGATAAACACACACAGTTTTGTGTGTGTGTGTCTTTGCACATCATGTTCTAGTAATTCAAAGATACAAACTATTATTACTGGATGTATAAAACATGGCAAAGGCTTTATGCTAGAAAGATTTCCAGCATTAGAATATTTAGCAGTATGTCACCAGTAAGTGATCACACTGTCATCATACCAACTCTTTCAAAATAAAAGCTCTTTGTTATTTTATTGTAAGCAATGAAAATAAAGCTTTTTAGTTAATTGTAATACGATCTGTTGTGGCACATTCCTGATCACAATGTGGCATTCATTTCACAAGATCATGTTGTATGAATGTGGTTGATCATGTTGTTTACATTGGTAATATGTGTCATAATATGTGTCTGTTCAGATTGTTTGTAAAGAGAATATAAATGCCAGAATAGCACGAGAAGTAAGGATTGTGCCTGAATAAACATTCATGAAACCTTTGATTTGGCTGAAGGCAGTTTTTCCCTTCTATTATCTCTGTGGTATCTTAAGTCTTTACACAGTTGTGGTTGAATTAATACCACCCCAGAACAGCTGGGCTTGGAATCGTTATTCAGCTGCTTGGCCCAACTTCCACCAAGCTTTAGTTGTTGGACAGATGGCGGATGACGCTAGGATACTTGGGTATAAGAAACAGTTTATGGCTGACTCGTGACTCCACGTCTTGTTAAGATAAAACAAGGTCCGATCATCAGCCCTCCACGATTGTGCATGAGAGTTTTTTTGTGCAAAGGACATTGTTCCAGAGGTCTACGTAGCGCTCTTTGGGGGTTTTGCCCACCTTGTCCAGTCTGACTTTTGTGTGAACTTGCTGGTTTGTTGACAAGAATTTGGGGGTAAAATTAGCAATATCATTTGCTTTCCCAAATCATTTTTGATGTCTTTCTTCCTTAGAACTGTCAGCAGTTTTAAATCAGGGTTAAAAACGTTTCTATTTGCAGGCTATTGTGATGAGTGATTTTTTGTTTTTCTGAGGGTTGCTTTCTTTCTTTAATCTTCTTATTTTGTGATTTTACTTTTGCTTGTAATTGTTTTCATTGCTTTCCAGACCTTGCTGTAATGTTTCTCATGTTTGTATGTAAAGCACCTTGAATTGTCATGTATATGAAATATGCTATACAAATAAACTTGCCTTGCCTAGAATTGTATTAGAGTTTCTTGTGATGTTGTTCATTTTTGATTTACCTGATTTTAAAAACTAATAAAGACAATATGATATTTCTTATTATTCTTCTGCAAGAAACCTTTGAAGTGAAAGAGGATTTGACTTCTTCTTAAGATTGAATATTTTTCCTAAAAACTTGTAAAGGAAAACTATCCACTCATATAAGAAGACAAACATGCATGGATATTCTACCTAAGATTTTCTGTATTCAAACTAAATGCATCCTAATGGTATACAAATTTCAGTACCTTCTTTTTCTGAGTTTGGATATAATAAAGAGAAGAAAACCATTAGTTATAGTGGTGCATGAGGCTAAATGCACATCAGCAGAAGTTACCTCTGTCTGTCAAACAGAAGGATGATGTACACTGAAAACACATTCCCTTCCTCCTGGCACTCCCATCTATCACCCGTTTATGGCCACTCTCCCCACACTGGCACATTTCTGCCATGGCATCCATCTATGTCAGCTTCCTGACTTGCATATCCGGAGGCTTGTCTTGTTTCTCTGTCCGTAAAGTGTTCCCAAGATATTCTTGATGTATTTCACCATATGCTTTCTCTGCATCCTGCAGCTACAGTGGATGCTCCCTACAGACAGTGAGTTTGGAAAGATCCCCACATCTGTTTTTCATGTGAAATGATGGGTGACAGTTGCACCTTTCTGATAAGTGATTAGCAATACAAATAGTCGTTAAATAAATAAAAACAAACTTCTCTGTGCTTTTCTTTTTTTTCTTTTTTAAAAAGATTAGCTGGGAAACTGCATACTACTGTTATATTCTTTTACTCAGCTGCTAAATTCTTAAGTTAAATTATTTACTGTTAATCACATGCAAAAAATCTAGCTTCTTTGCAGTTGCATAATAAAAATAACATGTATGTATATCTTTATTTTGATCCATGTATGAGAACTATTCATGCTTGTAGAATATCCAGTCCTACAATTCAAATGCAACACAGTGGGCGCCTCTGCTTTTGTGCTAGTTTTAGGAGAAATTCTTCTCATACTCTTTTAACACAGCATACAGTGTAGTTGCTTTTCTCTGTGTGTGAGGAGCAGGTAAATGGGAACGGATCTAAATTATCCCAGGGCAGTGCTACAGCACATTGAAGCAACCCCAGTACACAGATGCTGCTGCTGCTGCTTATCACAGTGCTGCAGTGATGGGGAGGAGCTCAAATATGCTCACAGCAGCAGCTCATGAAAACTTCCTTCTTCTTCTGATAGTGTGAGCTTTGGTCACACACTGTGTGTTGATGTATTAGTTAATCCTCTTTATTAGCCAATAAGGCCCCATTACATTTTCTACAACAAGTCTGTAAGCTATAGCATGTACAAGAGTGTGAATAACTAACTGTAATGGAGAAATTAGTCAGCATGGGCACCGGGCTCTATCACTGGGGTGTAATGATTAATGCTTGTGTTCTGTGTCAATAAAATGATGGACTGCTGCATTTCCTTTTGCTGATCCATGCAGCTCAAGATGCACCACCCTGATGCATCTTATGTATATAAACACAATAGGATACATCTGGCTAACAAGACGAGCGTGTAAATAAGTGGAAAACTTATTTATAATTTCTAACACAACTGATCTGCAAGAAATAGTAAGTGATTTACCTTTACTTTCGCAATAAAGACTCTTCTTTACCATCAGAGGGCACTAAAAACCCACCTGATGCTTTCAAGTATCTACTGGCTGTTTGAATTAAAGAGGCAGTGTCTTTTTTAGACCTTATTACTGGTCAGGATTTGGGGATATTGGATTATTATTTGTAACAACTGCTACATTTTCCTAGATGCTAAAATGATTAAATAATATGAAAAATAACAAGAAATAACCCTGTTAAAAACACTTGCTCTCAGATATGAGAATTAAATCCCAGGGTTACTTTTTTCTTTCTTTCTTTTTACTCCCACTCGTTTCCTTTTTTGCTTTTATCAAACATCCTCAGTGTTTGTAAAATTATTAATTTTAGAAAAAAATATATATACATACATACATATGTCATTTCAGACTAAACAGACCGGTTCTACAAACAACTGAGAAACGAAATTAACTAAACAGTCTGTGTAATAGGCCCTTTCTTCTGACATTCTGACATTACACACAAACCCCATGTAGGGTTAATCCTACCACCACCGCTTCCTGTGAGGATGAACAGTGACAGATGATGAGTTTAGTGCCCTGAGGATTGCGTAGAAGACAGCCAGTGATCTGCAAACAGCCGTTAAACACTGCAGTCCCAGGCGCTGAGGCAGACTGGGAAACCTGCACAATCTGAACAGCATTAATATAAATCCCATCGATCTCCGCCGTTTTTATGGTTTTTACATCCAAACCTCTGAACGGACACAAAGTCTTCACTGGAAACGGCTCCAGGATCGTTACGCACAACTTTTACGCACAGCCTAGGCACCTGCCCGTGATCAGATCTGGATGCGCGGTCCATTTTATCTGACTGGCAGACAACACGACAACTTCTACTCCCACAGGTGTGATTATGTTGAGACCGCGAACTGCAGGGATGAATGAACCGATCTGTTCCATATCCTGCTGAAACAACCATGCGAACAACGGGGAGTTGCCTGGGACAGCGAGCTGCAACGCGTGCCAAAATGAGCTTTCACCGGCAAAGCTGGATGATCTTACAGATCGTCTTTGCAACTATGACAACAGTACAAACACAGGGTAAGCGAACTGAAGGTAAATAATTACTTATTTTGTTCTCCAAATATCAAAAAATAGGTGCGGAATTGGTACTAAAGTCCCCTAAACCTTATTTAGATTGCCCCCTGTTAAGTTGGTAGGTTGAATTTCTTCATATTTGCATTTGTTTCTTAACTGAAATCTTGTTTGTCTCTGAAAAGAGTAAACCCTTTCTTAAATTGTAAATAATGAATAAATGTACTCATTTGCGTCATAAATTTGAATCTTAATGATAGCTACACAGCCGCAAAGTGAGCCTCAAAGGAGCATAATTAAGTCGTATAAGGGGTGTCACGGCGGTAGGGACATTAAACATTTAGGACCAGATCTGTTAGGAGTAAAAGGATTTGATAGGTTTTGATTTACAATAAAACTTGGCAATGCCTTAATGTCTATTACTTTTCCTGCAATTCCTTTTCAATAATAATTTTTTTGAATAATCTGTTCAAAACCAGACACGCAATTTTCATCCACAGCAAGGTGAAGAAGACACAAGAAATCTAAATTACAAACTTAAAAATTGAGGAGGAAATCCACATAATATAAATACGAATAAAAGTATAAAGTGCAGACAGACCTGCTTCTGAGGTGGTTATTTCTCAAAAAGCATGCAGGGTTGATCTGTTGTATAATAAGGTAAAAAAGAATAAATTTTAATTAAACTGATGTTTAAAGCAGCTTTAAGAGTTTTATTTGGAAAGGCCGTCTCTACCAATAACATATAAGCTTAAGATAGCGTCAGTCTCTGTCTTTCCTCCTCTCTTATCTTGTCCTTCCCCAGTAGAGGTTTGCATTCTTGATGAACAAGACCAAATCATCTCTGCACTGTTGTCCGTAATAAAACACTTTGAGCATGCTAGATTAGAAGACAGCTTTAAAGATCTTTATTTTGCTTTTCCTTTCTCCCTTTTCTTTCTTTTTCTTTCTTTAGTTAAGAAGGAGTTTTGGCAGAAAAAAGAGTTGCACTTCATCTTTAAGCACCAGGACCATTGTCCACAGACAATAATGATGTAGGTTCAGAATATAACAAATAGTCATGTGATTCTTGACATGAAAGCATGAAACTTACCATTGTAACTTTTTTAACTTTATTTATCATTATCCTTGGTTAAACTGAATGCACTTGTTTCTTTGTACAAACACAAGACAGGCATAAGGGAATAAATGTTTGTGATTTTCTGTTTTACCAGGTCCAAAACACTTTGATTAGATGCCACGCAGACATCCCATTTCAGCACTTAATTCAAACACACATCCTCTGTTTATCTTAACCATAGTGTACTCACTTTGTACATAATACGTCCTTTGAAAACCAAGAATGCTTCAACTTTCTGCAAGACTCTACAAAATTTATGAGTGCACTAACAGCTTTCTGTTGTGTGCTGCTGTTCATGCACCCAAGTGGACTCCAAGCGTCCCAAAAACAGCATCAATACAAATCCTCGTTATAAAGAATCTCATCATAGGTAAACTGACAGAATCTAATGATAACTGTTTACTCTGAATTTTAAAAGATGGTGTGGAAAGGTCAGCAGGTCAAAAGATTATAAACCCACAAAGCTTATACTAGATTAAAAACGACCTCTGCCACAGGTATATCTGTGTTAGCAGAATCTGGATAACTGCAGGACCAACACTTTTTATTTTTAAATTTGAAAGCATTAAAATCTCATTGTAATAGATGTTAGCAGTTTCCTTTTAAACCAATAACAGCTGAATGAAATAAAAACTGGGATGCAAAAAAAGCATCCTTTAATCTCTCAATTGCTAATTAAAATTCAGACGCCCATTGCCTTCTGTGATGCTACTGGGAGCATGAAGCTGAGTTGCACATATGGTAAAAACCATTAGTGTTCATTAGAATTCACAGCGGATGTCATTGCATTAAACAGAATAACATAAAGATTGATAAATGATAAAAAAGATAAATCAAAAACACAGTAAGCAGCAATTAATTGCTATGCTGATGCAGAGAATTTAAGAGAGGGCCTAACGAAAAATTGCAAAGCAAAATGGCAACCATAAAGTACAGTAAGATTTTACTGAAACTGTTATTGTAAAATAAATTAATAAACTTTACAAACCACTCAGAGAAACTGAGCAAAAGTTCCAAATTTTTGAAGGTTTACTGTAAGTATCATGAAGACTTTCACTGCCATTTCATAGGAGAAGCAATTGGTCAATGTCAAAATGTTTATTTTTTTCATGTTCTCTACTTTGATCAAAGACAAAAAAGAAAGTCAACCTGAAAAGCTCTATTTCAAATGGTCATATTTAGCATTTTTTGAGAAAAATTAATACATTAATTAGCAGGCAACAATCAGAGGCAATGCTAAGCAAAAAGCGGGTTAAAGAGTGACTCAGATTTAATCTGAGGGTGTATTTTCATCTGTACACTGGAGAGAAAGAACAAAGATTCAGTCAGTAATGAAATGCTGCCATTAAGCAAGTCCTTTGTTTTTTCCGTGTAAAAAAAGAACCTAATTTTATGAAGTAGAATAATGAAACAAGACACAACATATTTTCGTGGAAAGAGAGCAGTCATGGTGAGGGAGCTTTTAGAAGCAGTTGGAACATCTGCATGTCAGCAGTGATGCTTCCCAACTCAGCCAAGGAAGAGGAGAAGCAAAGATTTTCAGATTTAGAGATTTGAGAGGCTGGAGCAGCTGGAACAGTTGGCACGGTGGATGTACGCTCATGTTTACCATTTTGGGGCAGGACCTTCATCACAGTGGAAGGTTTGCTTTCATTGATTGCTTGAAGGTTTACTCCATCAGACTGTCATTTCAAACAGTCTCTAATAAATCTACCTCTTAATACATTGTGTTTGTCCCCAAAGAAAACAAACAATTAAATAAACAAATAAAAAACAACCTTGAAGGGATTAATTTGTAGCACTTTGTGACTACAGTGGTGGTGTTTTCCCCCTCTGGGACACAGGAAGCCAGTTTATTTTAACTCTAAAAGGAGCTGTTGCCAGCTCTGGTATTACACGCCACATCTGTCGCTGTGGCTAGTTGTAGGCTAAGCCAGGGTAGCCCGGATCCTGGCTCCAGCCTTTACCTCATGCAGTGTGTCCCCCACTCAGTAAACACAACGGACACTCTCAAGGGGAAGCAGGAAAAAAAGATGCTGCTGTCTTCCTTTGCTGCTGGGTTGAAGTGATTGTGACATGTACAGTATAGTCATTGCTGTCTGACAGGCTTTTTGCCGTGGTAGATGACTGAGGACGAAAGACAGAAAAGAATATGATTAAAAGAGACTTCAAAAGCCAGCAGCTAGGAGGGGATATGACAGATTTTCGTGACTGGATGAATAAAAATTAACAATTCAGGAACAAGCAACACTGTGTGGTATCTTCCATCATTCCACACACTGCTTTATAAAAAAGAAACAAAAGAAACAATGCTAGAAGTGGCCTCTTTTTAACTATGCCCTGATGTTTGATAGTGACACGATAATTTGTCATATTTGATTTGCTCTTAAAAATCAGTTTTTCCAAATGCAATAACTCACTTAGTGTGGCCAACCATTAAATTGAAATATTTCCTTGAAATAATTTTGTCTTTAATTTATCAAGGGAAATTGCCTTCCAGAAACACTGTTTACACCCAGGTCAGTCCATAATTCTCTCAAATTGACATTTAATGATAGCATATAATCTGCAGATGTCCTGTCCTTCAAACACTCACCTGTTCAGAGAATATCTGTTCTGTTCTGAGTTATCTGATCAGCTTTTATGACTATATAATCCTTAAATTCAACGTACAAATAAAAATGGGCTTAATAATAATAAAAGAATAATTATATTAATAAAAATAATGTTTAGGACAATATAATAATTTTTTATTCAATACTGTTATATCAAAATAGCACATCAACAGTTTTTATATTGTTAGTAACAGCTTAATTTATGTAATTATCTCTATATTTGTTTAAGCAGCTTCTGAACCGGACAGATGGGAATTAGTCAGTCTTTCACTTTTGCCTGATGTGTCACAATATTTTCTGCTGTTGACACTGCAGCAGGCACAACACCCTGCTTTGACTCACAATTCATTAGATCCTAGCAAGCCTGTCCATGAGCTTAAAAACCTAAAGTCAGATGTGATGAATAAGCTTCTTGTCATCGGCAAGTTTCTTTCTATATCTGTAGTAATCCTCTGATATTCAACAAACAAAGTCGACTTAGGATAAAAGTTTAATTTAATCAGTAAACAGACTTTATATAGTCATTTCTATTACACTTTAAAACAGGTTTTGGAAAATTGTGGTCTTTAACTTTTTCTCATCTCTTAATTCTAACTCATAGAAATGAAAGAAATCTAAGTCATCGGCAGGCCAGTACATGTAATTGGACATCCATTATGTTATTGATATTGAGGATACATTTAGTAGATACATCAAAGTTTACCATTGTTTATCATACTATGTTAAAGGGCAACCTCAAAGCTTCAGGTTAAGGTTAGAACCCAGTTTAATTCTTTCATGCCAGACTCAGCTGATTAGTTGGACTTGGTATACATTCCCTGCTGAAGTATTTGCTGTTTATTCTCCAATGTAGTACAACTATATTCTTCAGCAGCTATTATTTATATTTTAAAAAAATGTTTCTATCTTACAGATTTGAGCAGTAAAGAAGTAACGGACAGTAAGAGCCCAGTGCCTTTCCCTGTCTTCTTGCCAGTCAACTACGAGGTGTGGGAAACCGACTACCTCTTCCTTAAGGAGGCTGGGCAGGACTTTATGAGGAACTCCAGCATGCAGACGAACACACAGCCCTTTGTTATTTTAAGAGCCAGCCGACAGCCAGTTGTCAATGCCAGCTATGGCTCTATGTCCACAGAGAAGACCGTGACTTTGGATCTGGTCCAGTCTGTGCAGCTTTTTAATAACCCAGATGTCTTCACATTCAACTGGAAGATCCAGGCCTTCATACTGACGCCTCGGGTTTTCTCCTCCAAGCCTAAAGTGCGGGTCCTCTTCTATGTTGCAGGGAGGGATTGGGACAGGGGAGAGGGAGCTGTGGATGAACTACCATGTGTGACAGTGTATGCTTTTTGGCAAACCCAGGAAGTGAGGGGATCCTGTGCCTTCGGATGGGAAAGGGGAACCTGCATGGCTGAGTTGGTCCCTGCACTTGACTGGTTTGCTCCAGGGTTAGAGGGCACCAGCAGGGAGAGGCAGGATCCATCTACCGGGAACCCTGTGGAACTGTACTACCAGGCTCAACCCAGAGTTAATGGGAAGTGTAACTCTTTGGATGGAAATCGCTGGAGTGGCTCACCACAACAAACCGAGTATGTTCCAGTCACTCCCATGCAGAGGATCGGAAGTGTACGTCTTTTGCAGGTTCCCAAGGGAATGGCAACGCTTTCTCGACTCAAGCTTGGAAATGCCATAGTCATACGCACATCCTCCAAACCTCTGAAAAAGACTGACATCGCCACTTTCTACATACTCATGACGAGCTCCGCTCAGCTGACCAACTTCACTCTCAGGTACGGCTGTTTGTCATCGCTTTACTGTTTGTAGAGAATAGCAAAGATGTGTTTGATCATGATATATTATATCGATACAGTGATACAGCTACTCGATGTTTGCCGATATCTCCAATTCAGTCACGATATGATTTCAATTTGATTTGATCTAGGATGCACAGATCGATATGCAACGATATTAAGCTACATCATGAGTGATTGATCCCGATTATTTACATCCATCACAAAAAAAACACCTAGATCGTCATTAAACCTTTCTTTATTCCTGAGCTCTGGCATTAAATTTCAGTTTAAAAGAAAATATTTTCAAAATAAAAGTGCATTTGATAACTGGTTACTCTGTCGATGTTTGGTCGTTGTTAGGATTTTGGATTAATATCATTGACCAAATGATCGATGTACCTATGTAGATCAATGTATTGTCCCACCCCATACCGTCACTCTTATATGTGACTGGCCGTGTAGAAGTCAAAACAGTGACCTGTGTTGCCGACTGTATTGGTTATTTTCCCCTAATTCTGGCAAAACTACATGAACATGAAAAAAAAGGCCATATTGAGGCAAGTGAGATATAGCGATATGGATTATGGCATTTCTTTGAAAATATCATAGTGATCTTTCAGAGAAATGGGGAGATTATTTGCTTGAGCGCAGCTTGATGTCATTAAGGGCAGTTTCAAGAGCTATGCTCATCAAGGTTGACATGGATCAAATAAATTCATGTGTGAATCATTCTTCTTAGGGGATGTGCTCAGCATCTGTGCCGTATCAGTGCACTGCTGTAGAATGAATGACGATCGCGGGTAGGGCTGTCCCGATCCGATACCAGTATCGGATATCGATGCTTATACCAACAAAAAAAATACAGATCGAACAGTATCGGCATGTGTCGATACCGTTGCCGATATCAGGTGATGAAGATTTTCTGTCCAGCCCTTTCATATAACCTTCAAAATATAATTTCTTCTCTGTGACCTTCACAATGAAGTGCAATTATTTTTTTTGAAGTGTTATGTCTACCAGCAACTAGTGCCTCAACAACCAGACATATTATTTTCTAGATGGGAATGATTGATTTGATACAAAAGAAGAAAAGATTGAAAGAATCATAAATGGCTTACTCTCCTGGCTTTTTATCGGTTTGTTGCTCTACTTTCTATAGCAAATGAAACAACATAGGAAGCTTTCACCTCAAAACTGGAAGTAATTTAATGACTCTCCCTTGCTTTCGACATTTAACTGATGTTTCCATGGTCATCTGCACCTTTTTGTTAATGTCATCCCAGGCAAAGATCAAACAGAACCACACTGCAGTAAAGCAAGATTTGTGGAGGTTAACTGTCAGGACAGACAAGCCGAGATTTACATTAACCTGATTACAGACAGATTGTTTTTTTTTTTCCATTTTGTTATTATTCAAGACAATATCTGCTTTGCTCCAAGCAAGAGAGTAATGATCTGTCAGGACGCATGAGATGCATTTTCCCAAACGAGTCCCAGATATTAATTTAGTTTGTTTGAACAAGTCACAAATCTGTCTTTGAGTGATGCCTAGGAAGGTGTCCTGATTTAAAATCTGGCCAGACAAGAAAGTCCTTAAAGCCTGCTGTTCGAAAGGGAATTGGTTTCTGAGCAACAGTTACTGTCCGTCGTCATATATTGTAAACACTGAAATATACAATCAATACTTCCTGAGAAGAAACCCTTTCTGTGCTACTTCCACTTTGACTTTCTCATGCATGCTCTGGTGAAGGTGACAGTCATGGCTTATTAATTCTCTTTTTGGGTTCAATCGTGAATGCTAGAAAAGGTAAATATTGATCGGGACAGCTGCTTCTGGATGGACTTGTCCTCCTCGTCAGCTTTCAACATTTTTCTCGAGATGAAACAAAGAAAAATGGAAAAACGGAACTGATGGAGCCTTGTCCTACATTTCAGTTTGCCGCTGTGTTGAGAGAATCAGTAGATCAGTAGCTGCACATTTATGTATTTTTAAAATGTGAGGTCAAGTATTTCCATTAATTTCACGCCTTCCCATTTACTTCTGTCAGTTTATTCTTGCCGGAACAATGAAGCCTTAAACGAAAACCTAATTTCCCCCTCTTCATCCTGTCACTTTTAATTATGGCTGCTTTAAGTCATTTACCTTGTCACCCACAATATGAATTCAAGTCAGACAGTCACCATGCCGTCTTGCTTCGTTTTTTCTTTTCTTCTTCCATCCTTTCTTTTGATTCTCATATCAATTTCAATCTCATTTTCTGTCTCAATCCGTGTAGCTGCTTACAGTAGGTACAGTAGGACAGAAAGCTATATACTATAAGTTAGCAATATGAATCAGGACTTTTTCCAGTAATCAAACATGTTATATCTGTAGTATAAATCTATTTGCATGCATTGTTTCTCTCAGTTACATAGTCAGTCACACATCCCCACCCTCACCCAGATATTTGCAAATTAACAACCATTGTGCATCCAGACCTCAACAGCTGTCCATGCGCTTTATCACTGTCTGAGTGTCCTATTAAGCTTCGCTTAATATTCTCTCATCAGCATGATAAACCTGTTATTGATGTCTACAGCTGGAGTCAAGGGATATACAAATTTGAGGGTGATTGAGAAAAAAACAAAAAGCCACACTTGTCTGCTCCAGTGAAATGAACTCGTTATTCGATGTGAGGCTTTGATTAGGGTCATTGATACAGTTTTGTACTGCTGTGTGCAGGAAGGGCAATTGTTATCATTCCTTTAAACAGGAAGTTTAGTGGAATGATGAATGAGCTTACATTTTTCTTTTTGCTTTCATTACATTTACATCTAATGAAAGGTCAGTGATCAGGCACAGATGTTTGTCTTGTTCTAATGTAGCTCCTGTATCTATGTGACACTGTTTCTGAGTGTCCTTCAACCATGGAGTCCAATCATTTATCTGTAGAACAAATAGGGCTTTACATCCATTTTGATTTCTGTGGTGCCCATCTGGCAGGAGTGTTGCCATGAAGGTGTCCCCAACTCCCTAAACTGCTTTATAAGTACGATAAGCACGTCTGTGATGGCTGGCCACCAGACTGGCTAAATGGTAGACATTTGCCTGCATGAT
The DNA here is from genome assembly GCA_036024015.1 of Craterocephalus amniculus. NCBI lineage: Eukaryota > Metazoa > Chordata > Actinopteri > Atheriniformes > Atherinidae > Craterocephalus > Craterocephalus amniculus. Next base: position 7,810 of record JAVQJG010293621.1, on the reverse strand, counting down.
TAATGGTTGCATCTGTTTCTGATTGCACAGGGGTTCACTTGTCGTGTTGTAGCCCTGCAGTGTCGCATTTAGAAAGGTAAAGATTGGAGTGCACATTATTACCCGAAAGTAATTACAGACCCTATGTGGGATCCCCATAATATGGAATGCACTGAAACTTCAGTGTCTTGGTCACATGAAGGAGACAGTCTGTCTTCTGAGCCTCGGATTGCACACAGCCCTTGGTTTATGTATGAATTCTTCAAAGTTCTTCTTTTACCGTATTAATTGACTTTGTCTTTGTGATGAGTCTGTATAAATTGCATTGCAAATAAATCTTGGAAACACCATGGTTATTATGTGTACCAGTTCTTCTTGGTGCACTGATTCATAACAGTGTTTTTACATTTGTGCATGCGACTGAATGAAGAGAATGTAAAAGGTGAAACAATAGTGCCACTCATGCCTTGCCTGATCAGAAGTGAGATGGATGGCAGGTGCAGCACCTGAGAGCTGCTTTTCACATGCACTGTCAGCTTTAGTCTCCACAGCTATCCATCTTCTCTGCCCCGGTGCCTACCCCTGCCCGCTGCCTCCTCGGGACCTGCTAACTAAAGCCATGGAGACTGGTTTCTATTCCTAACCACTCAGAAGAAAAAAGGCCTCTCTGCGATGTGGCAGATTTTTTTTTTTTTTTATGTTTTTTTTAACAAAGTGGACGCTTACGGGAAAAAAAGGACATTAGATAAGTCTTCTTGTCACTGCCACCTTTTATTAGTAAAACCCTGCTGTTCTCAGCTCAATAGACCGAGGTGTTTCACCATGGCAGGGAATGTTATTTTGAGGCCATTACTAGATTAACAGTCCTCCTAATTTTTCTCATTAATTCGGTGAACATGGCATCCTTCTTACCTCACTGATTACACTGGATTAAAGGTTTCCCCACTGAGAGTAAACTGCAGAATCACATAGGAATTATGATTCGCTATAGTCAGCGGTATTGCAATTAAATCCCCCCCAAAAAAGGAAATGTAATGTTAACTAAAGCTGAAGTAAGCACAGTGACACTGGAGGAAAAAAAATTTGCATTGCAATTTTCTTTTTATATGAATATTTCATGTGTTAAGTTGGATTGCATGTGAATGCATTTTTTTCCTCAGGATGTCTCTAAGTTAAGTATAAAGCACCACAAGCAGATGGCTAGCTAAGACGGCAGCAGATGGCATGAAAACAGGGAGCAGGATTGTACAAAACTAAGGCATTGTGGTCGTTTTGTTTATTTATTTATGAAAAACTACCCACAGATCACATTTGATTAGAGTGCTGGTTGTAAATGGACACTGTGCTGGCACTGTATTACCATTAACGTGGGTAATAGGGTGCAGCCGCCTTCCATCTCATTATTCCCTCAATCTAATCCATATCAGAAGTCTGCAGCCCCTTATATCTAAACCACATATATTCCTCTGTGCTCATTTAAACCAGACTGTTTTTCCCCTTTTCCTGTTACCTCCTTTGCCTCCCGAGAACCCTCTGACTGATAACAATTACCCCTTTCTGTTCTTTTCTGTCAGTCACTACAATGCACAGAGAAACTAGTTTCAATTACTTAACTGAGAGACAGAACACACAGCACCTCTGCTACAGTAATGCCATCCTCCTGCTTTATTTGCTGCTTAGAGTTGAAGGCGATTTAAAAAGCGAGTGTAATGTGATTTGTAAGTTTGGAGTAACAACGTACAAAATTGCAAAAAATGTAAGAGAACAAGAGGTTGAAGTCTAAATTTTTCATTAGTGTCCCTATAGATGTTCAAGGGTGAACAAAAGGTTTTTTATAAAAGCCAATAAATGAAAACAACTACAGAAGATAGTCTTACCTCTTAGTTGTGTGCCGTATTAATCAGTTATCAGCTTCTACAGTGAGCAGGTAAAATGGAAATCTCTAAGGTTTTTTTTGCTTTTGATATAAAGCATTTAGATTTGATTAAGAAAATGATTTAAGATCATTGAATTAAATAAAACAAATCAAATCAATCCGTATAGCACCACTGCTGTTAAGATAGATCCAAATCATGTGATTCCACATCATCCTGTGGATTTGCATAACAAACCTGTGAAAAGTATGCCCACCACTCTGTCAAAATTTAACAATGCATGTGATGCAAGCAGCGTCCGATATTTTCTTTTAAAAGCTCAAACCAAAGCCAAAAGCAGGAAAAGTGCTTAGATTGCTGCAGCTCTTACGGTAGATTATGCTTCCACAGAGACTCATAATGCGCTCAAACTTGTGTTTATCTTAAGATTGAGAGATAAACCAGGCAGCTTTGCTTGCAGATGAAAAACCAAAGAATTACACATGCATTTATTTCAGAACTATTTGGAAAAACTTGCTTGTGCTGTTGTGGCATGTCACATGAGAGCTTTATGAAAACAAATTGAGGACAAATACATTTAGAATTTCAGTGTTGCAGATGTGGCTTGCTTATTTTCTCTTTTTTTTATATTTTAACTTGCGTGCCTTGCCTGACCCACGCAATTCTTACCAGAGTGTATCTCATTAACATTTGACCTAAAAGTGCAAGCTGCTTACACAAAGAAAAACCAACTGGGAAGATCTGTTCGGCTGCGTAATGTACACCATTTACAAATTAGAGGCTTAAAAAACTAATAATCCATCAGTACATTTTTAATCAGGGGAGCACACGATGATGAAAAGAAAATGCTTCTTCCTTTGGTCCCTCAATCCGATGAAAGGAATAGTGGTTAGGGGATGGAACAGAGCGGTTGCTTTAACAGTTTTTCCCACCTTTGCTTTGTTCATTTTTCTCTGCCAGACCAGTAGATTCAAAAACAGGCCAAATTTTGTACAATGTGCATTATGTGCATAAGGATAAGCAGCATAGAAGTAAAAATGAAAAAAAAAAGAAAGAAATATATCTGTCTATATACATCTATATGCATATGTACATACATATATAATGTGAATATATAAATATATAATGTATATGCAAACATATGTGGCAACCTTTTATTTTTTACTTTTTCACAGGGCATCGGTAAAGAAAGGTGTGACCTTTCGAACAGCGACACCCAGTAACTCTTTACTGTGGGACATCACTCTGGATATGGGTGCAGATGGAGCCATCGCTGTTATTTGTCAGAGAAAGGCCCCCATCCCTGGAAAACGGCAAGTCTATTCAACTCTTAATATTACCCTTAATTCATGTCCATCTTTAATTTGATGCCTTGCCATTTCTAGATACTACTATACAATAGCCTCTATAGCATATTGTGTCCTGTAAAGCATGCAGTCCCTGCACCTGAGGAACAGAAGATAAACCATCTGTACTGAAAAGTCTGACACCAGCTTACTTCACCCTGTGCTCTGCCCTGGATGGACAGCTTTTATGCTCTCTAAGCTCAGGCTGGCTGGTGGTGCTCTTGTAAACCCTGTAAATGGGTATTACCTTGTCTTATTACCTTTTTTCCTCTAGACCGTATTTATTTTTTAAAAATTTACGTGCTGTGATGGTCTTTGCTTTCCTGATATGCAATGGAACCTGATATAACCATTTATTTAAAAGCTACAAGACAGCAGGACTGTGGTGAGCTGCATTCACATTTACATAGCACTGAAGCCATTTTACAAGATATATGCAGGTTAGTCTGCTCTAACTCAGCTCTTAAGACTTCTAAGAAGTAGCAAATCTCATTAAAAAGGGCTACAAATTATCCCAGAGGTCAGTTCAGTGATATCAGTTGCAGTTAATGCAAGTTGTAAGCTATTAACAGTTAGGATTGTGGTATTTTGTGGTACTTCTGCTCTTAATCAGTATACAAAGATACCTGGCCTTATTCTCAATATAGTATTGGTATTTATACTGTGATTTAATTGAAGTTTTTTTAAGGCTTTTAATAATTGTTATTTTTATTTTTTTCAAATCTGCAGCACAGTGCAGGTTTAGTGCAGGTTTAGGTTTAGGAGTAGTTTGACACAGGGAACACCATTAAATAGCATGACAGATGTTACTGAATGATGGCAGAGATATTAAGGGAAAAATACAGTAATGAGCCCATTGCAGCAGCATTGCTTTATGATCACTTATATTTTATGTCAATACTTTTCACTTTATTCAGAAAGGGGACATTACTCAATAGATTATACAGGTGATAATAAACCATATGGTCCAGAAAGTACAGTTCACGTAGTACATGATAACACAGCTCCACAGTGAAATGCTAAGAAGCGTCAGCACCATGGACAGCGGCATGGATTTATCAACACATAACAAAGTCCATTGACATGTCAGAACTGGGGTCAGGGCAATGGTTTCTAACCCATTAAAAACCTCTGTCAGAGAAAAAGGGTCAATGACAGACAGACTAGATTAACATATTACACTATAAAAACCCCTCAGTGTCTTCACCTTCTCTCTTTTTCTGTGATGGAGAGGGGATGGTAGGTTAATGCCGAGGGAAATAATTTTACGCGCAAGGGAGGCTGCATCCTCCTTTGCCCCTTAAAATCAGGTACAGCTGGCTTCAGCATTGCAACAAGCCTAAGTCAACCAAGAACCAAATTAAATTAAGTAATTAATAATATATCATAAAAGAAAATGAAATGAAATAAAATAAAATAAAATAGGATAAAATAAAATGAAATTACACTGTCAGTGTTATAGTGGGAACTATCTACCTCACATTTCACCCATGAGCAACAAACACCCAAGCTTCCAGTAGCGCTGAGCCTGTCTGCTCCAATACCCTTGACTCAAATTAATTGGGTTAAACAGCTTGTTGTCAAGTCAAGCATGATGATCCATTTCTTTGATTCAGGTGTATTAAAGAAGCGAAACATCTAAAATCTGCAGGTTCAGAGTGAATAGCACTGTTGAGATATTTCATGTCAATTTAAGAGCAATGCACCCGAACATTTTTCTAATTCATTCGACACATCCTCATCTATGTGAACTTACTGTTCCGGCTCACTGTCAGGCTGCCGTACCACATTCTTGTTGTGCATCTAATGTAAAATATTTGGGGCAGTTCAAGGTTTCCAGGAAAAGCCAAAAGTAATTCTTTCAAATTGAATGGTATCCTACTAAAAATAATGCAGGAATATGCAGTCAAATTTAACACAAGAGTAGAAATTGAACAACATCTCTCAGTTAATTCTGTTATAAACAAAATAATCTTTTTAATCTCCAGTACAGAGGTCTATTAAAAGTCTTGAATCTAAATTTTGGTTAGTTAAACCTAGTCATGTAAGATACAGTAATAACATCAGCTTTAAACTGGTTTGACCTCATTATATTGTTTTCCCCAGTTGTTGTGGATTATGATGTTGTTTATAACATCTTCTTTCTGGGATAACATATTGTTTCCTCCATTCTGGCTAATCCTCTGTAAAAACATGATATAGTTTACTGGACCCATGCATAGAGCATCCACTATCACACCTCTTGGGATTGATTTGACTTTTTTCTTGTTGGCTTTGGTGAGCTCAAAAAGTATTTTCTATGTCAACACAAGGAAGCTTTTTATTATCCTCTGTGAAAGAAGCTTGGCATAGATCTAAATACACCCAGTGAAAGACCTCAGGCTGTAAACATTGATGGGGTTGTTGAGTTTCCCATACAGGCTACGTAAGAATGTGAAGGGTTATAGCATGACAAAAACCCCTGTTATATGGTATGTCAATGCAGACTTGAGAGGATGTGCTGTGCGTGCCTACATGATTCAAGGGGTTTTTATTTTAGTGCTTGACAAAAATATGGTTACTATCTTTTTCATCTCAGATCTCTGAGCAATATACTGCGATGATTAAATTACGCTAAATCTCTTTCTGGCTAAGAAAAAGCCTTTGTATGCTATGTTGTTAAGGTTGGAACTTAATAAAGGATTAATAAATATTATTTGCAAGTTCGTATTGTTGTGGATCCGGCGCAGAAGGGCGGTGCACCTCTCCATGCAGTAAAAAGGACTTACTGTGCATTGGCATAAGTCTGACACTGATTTATAACATGTACACTCTGCAGCGAGTCTGATAATGTCCATGTGGTTATGTGCATGCTTATTGTGTTTTGGTGCACCAATATATCTTCTCTGTAGTTCAATACTGTGACAACAAATAAAACCCTGAATACAAACTTGGGCCATGGAAGAAAATTGAACTTATGGCTACAGGACACTCTGTTCTAGCTGGCATCACAGAGAGGCCATTACAAAGGCCCCGGCTTTTGTTATGCATGCAAGATGCCACTGTCCTCAGACCATCTTTTTCTCTAGTCGCACTGTTCGGGATGGGGCATGCTGGAGAGAAATTTTCAGCTGGTTTTATTTATTTAAGTTTATTCTGTAAAAATGCCTTCAGATGTGGAGCCCTTTCCTAAGATAAAACAGAGAAGCAGATTGTGTCTTGTCACAGCTGCTCAGATCACAACCAGGAACTTCTTCACCTCATATCTGTGGGGCCAAATTCGGATCACGTCCCTGTAGGGTTTGAATATATCCGAAATCACAGCCTCTACTCTCTTGTTTTATCTTCAGTCAGCAACAAGAATTGAGCAAAAATGAACAATTACTGTGGGAATGTAAAATGTGAGACTTTAAAAAAGAAATCTAAAATAAAAGCTGAACTTTGATCTGCCACAACATTAAAACCACTGAAAGGTAACACTGTTCATATTGCTACTCACATGGGTGTTATTTGGAGTTGTGTCACACAGCCCAGCATGGAAACAGCCCTCCTACAGTAGCAGCTTTTCCCAGCAAGACAAAAGTAGGTCCCACTAAAACTGCTTGGGAAGGTCTCAGAGAACATTACCAAAGAGTTTGAAGTGTTTTCTGCCTTGCCTTCCAACTCAGAAAATAGCATTTTGATGTCATCTGGAAGCAGCAAACCCAATCACAACAACCCCATCCCAAAATTCACAGGGCCAAAGGATTTATTGCTAGAATCTCCAGGACACCCTCATATGGTATTTTACTTTAGCCTAACTGCTAAGAGCTCTTTTGGCAGCATGAAGAGGAATTATTTCAGATAATGCTCTGTTATAAAAGCTTGTCATGTAACACACATTGCCATTACATAAAGTTAATAAGGTCTTGCTGATATATCCTGAGCTGTCAATATAACATAACACATAAACTCAGGACAATTGGAGAAAACGGCGAAAGAATCATATTAAGTATTAAAGGTTGTGGTGGAAATATTTAACTCTCTTCTGCTATTTGTAATGGAAGTGCTTTTAAAATCCGTTGCTAGTTAGTGAAATCATAAACCATTGCAGAACAGCTTGTATTAAATAATACATCAGATTGGGAAGTTGCAGTAGCATTGCTTTTTGCATTGTTAATTTCAATCTATACACATGAAATGATGCAATGGAATTATCTGCAGATATATTCGTACAAGCACCTATTCTGTGATTATACTGATCTCAGCTCTCTGCTTCCAATTCAGGCTTGAAAGCAGCCTGCTGGAAGTGCTGCAGATGGACTTTGAGGTTGAGGAGCTGAGCAGTCCTCTTGACAGCCAAGTAATCATATGGAAGCTGGAGCTGCCGTCTGCGACCAAAACACCGGCCAAGACCGAAGGGGCCATGAGGATTTATACAACTCAGAGAGACTTTGTTGGCCTGGCTCCTCTTGTAATGGTGAGTCAGACGACACTTTTCACTTCACACATAATTATTATTATTTTTGTGCTGTTTGGTGCTGGACAAATTTACTCTATCAAGTAGGGATTTATACTGCATGTATAAAGTCCCTCTTGAGGAGAAAAACTTTATTAATTCAAAATCTTATTGCTGGACTCGACCGGAGGGGA
>JAVQJG010293590.1:0-11924 GCA_036024015.1 Craterocephalus amniculus | reverse complement strand
CAATAATAGCAAAATATTTGGTGATAAACACACTCACACACACACACACACACACACACACACACATTCATACACACACACACACACACACACACACACACACATGCATACATGCACCCCATCTTCAATCTTTGTCTCCCTCTTATTCAAGTCTGCATCTCTTTCACTCTCTTCAGAGTTCCTCTCTTTCACAAACACACAAAGGAGCACATACGTGTGCGCTCATATTCGCAAACACCCACACAGTAACAGAAAAACACGAGCGTTCCCCTCCCTCCACTCATTTCCTCCTCACTCTCTCTCTCCCAGTCATCCCCGCTTTAACACTTGTTCCGGTTGCTAGGAGACACAAAGCCACTGAAATGGGCAGGTCAGCATGGAAACAGAGGAATACCGCGCTGTGTCCTTCGGGGGGCAAAGGCATGTTAGGTATGACTTCCTAACCTGTGAGCTCAGGGAGGACGGCTGATGCGTACAGTGTGTGTGCGTCTCACCTTTGAGAGGTCCACTAGTGTGTTGGCCTGATCGCTGAGCTTCCTCTGCTCCATTTTCACACTACGTAATCTGCAAACAGAAACACACAGAAAACACACAAACAGAGTTGAAGCCCAGTAAATACACAGTGGTCAGTCTGCAGAGTTAATCCCTTGGGGTCCAGACAACAAGCGGTCACCTTGCCTAGTTTAGCCTAATTTCTACCTGCAGTGTCCCTGGATTTAAATGCACAAATACAGCGAGAACATAACCTGCTCTGAAACACTTGAACGTTTGGATAGATATAAAAAAAACAAAAAAAACAAAAATAAAACAGGAATAAGACATCAACATCACTTCAGTAGCAACAGTAAGAGTGGGGTTGATTAAAAGAAAAAGCTAAAGGGGAATAAAGCCTTCAGGGAAATAAACTACAGGGAGCAAAATGAAATAAAATAAATCATCGTACCTCGGTCCAATTAAAAACGGGCCATGTCTATCACTCACCGCACAGTGCAATAATTAATGGCTCAATCTGTGATTTCATCAAACCCTGTGACCCCCATTATCATGAAGCGAGGAGTGCTTTTACCAGGCGGCTCCTCCGTGAACTTGTCTTTCTTCCACGCTGACAGGTTCAAACCTGAAAATGTACTTAATGTTAAGTATTCACCCTAAAAATCACCCTGATGCTGCGTTTGCAGAGTTTGCATCCCATCTACAGTCCACATGTGTCAGGAGTAGCTTTTCTCTGTTACAATTTACCAAGGCCTGGGTCGTTACTCTGACTTTCGGAGGCACTTAATAATGTATTCAAACTGTTAGAGAGATCAAAAGAGCAAGAAACACTGAAGGAACAAGTAATTCAGACGGTAAAACAGGGCATAGTTATGCATCTTCTAGCATTATAAGAATTTAAAGGAATCGCTAAAACATGTGCGTAAAGTGTGTGATTAAGTTCTGATGTATGTTCTTGCATTTTCCACGCTCATTGTTACAGATGACATAATGATCAGACTGCTCCTAATGGAGTACAACACACTGATCATCCAGTCGCACAATTGTATTTGCCTGGAGTGAACTTGCCCTTTAGTAGATAATGAATAATTTTGTGTTTGGGAGTGTGTGTGTGTGTGTGTGTGCGGGGGGGGGATTAGTACATTTTATCTGATTATCAGTGTGGATTCAAACTGTGGGCGGACAGAGAGTACCGTTCAGAGATTTCAAAGGCTTCAGTTGTGTGCACGTCATGTGCACATGCATGCTGATGTGGGTGTGTGTGTGTGTGTGTGAGGCGTGGCCTTACTGATGTATAGCCTGGAGGAACTTCCGCTGATGTTTGCGGACTCTGGAGTGGTCGATCTTCTTCATCAGCTTGGTGTGCTTGTAGATGAGCCAGGTCTCCCTCAGCACGTTGGCCGCTGCGTTCTTTATCTGTCTCCAGACAAAACACACGTACAGGTATGAACACAATCCAACAGCAACAGGTCTTAGCAACCATAGCAGGCAACAGGTCCTGTTTTTTGCCTCCTATATTGTCTCTGCAATCAAGAAAAATAACACTGAAGCATCTTGTTGTCTTCTCAGAGGCCGCCCTTGTTCTTTCTGTCTCATATAAATATTCAGGCATGCTTGCCAGTGCTTTTTATGCACACATTCACAGCTCTGTCCTTAGGGAGGTTGGCAATAAGAACCAACAGGAGTCCCTCCCTCACACACTTCTCTCTCCTCTAGCTGTGTCTACAAGCCAGATTATACCCAGACTCATTTGAATGGACAGGGATGAGGTAATTCACCGTGGTTCCATCATAGCTTATTAAAGCCAGTTGTCTTCCATTTAATCAGAACAACAACTAAAAGAAACAAATGAGGCTGAGTCACTGCTCTTAAACTGGCTGTTAAAGACATTTCTCATCTCTGCTGAGAAGAGAAATTAGAGACATAGCCAATAAAAAGATGCTGTCTTATGGTAAGCCAGTCCAAAGAGGCTATTATTCTCCATTTCCTTGCTCTGACTGTTCAGCTGCTTTTCGTTGGGCCATCTAAATGGGAGCTTACTCTGATTCAATTCAAAACTTATTCACAGTTCAAAGTCAACATCAGGCCACTGTCTCTGCAAAAGAATCAAGACTCTTCAACATGAATGTAAATCCACATCCGCTTCATGTAGTGCACATCTATAGGGTGCTACCTAATTACGACACAGGGTGTCTGACACCCAACGAAGAAGGCGAGGGTGGATGCTGTAGTGAAGAGAGGAGGCACAAAGAAACTGTAAGAACATAAATTGAATGAGAGACTTCAAAGAGATGTTGAACACTGAACAAAGAACAATTATACTCCCGTGTGAAGAGCACAAAAGACCCCGGCAACTTGGCTAATCAGCACCCATACACCCCAGTCAAGGACTGCTCCCTCGTAGACACGTCTACACGTACACATATGCAGACATTCACACATTTCTGGCGACACATGAAGAGAGTAAAAGGCCGTGGGCCTTGCAGATGTGCTTTCAATGACACAGAGGAAGTCAAACCAAAAAGGAGCCGCTGTACTGCTGATATTCTGAGTGTAAATCCTCTGTTACTCAGCTACTACTTCATGTTACCACTTCAATTAATAAAATAATTTCTATTAATATTTTACAACCGATTCATATGAAGTTCCAGTTAGTCTGCATGGTGACGGAAAATGCGACTTAAAGTAACTAAAACCTTATGTGCATAATCATTAGCGAAGATAATATTGCACACCAGCATTCAGACAGACATATTACTCATGAGACAGCAAAGCCTTTGAGAAAATAAAGTACAGGAAACACAGGGGTCTTACACGCAGAAGGCTTGATAACCTTTCAATGTGAATTTTCACAGTTTTGCAACATTTATCCTCCAGCGACATCTACTACAGCCTGCCTGGAGTGTCTATATGTCAAGTGCTCAGCAGCATGGTCAAACCTAAGGATAAAACAGGATAAGTTGAAGCATCAATACGAGTGAGAGTGACTGCATAGAGCGAATGGATGGACTTGTAGCTGGATCACTAAAAGGGCAGCATCGAAGAGTGCTTGTATGTTCTGCCACCACCAAGGATAAGCTTGTTGGACCTCTTTAACTTGAGCATGGATTGAAGATCAACTCCTAAACCTGCTGTGAGTTATTAGAGGATATTTTTTTCATACAGTAATACAGAAAGAAGTATATCAAGGAGGTCATGATCGTAAAAAAATGCTTCTTGGCTGCTTGCTGACACAGCAATGACCTAAAATGGCTGAATGCTGACCTGGTTGTGTTCCTTAGCTCAAACCTTATTGAAACCTTTTTGGTACTAATTAAATGTCAGATTTACAGCAAGGGAGGACAATGCACTTCTCTGAACAGCATTTGAGAGGATGTGGCTCTCAAATCTCTCTCTCTCTTTCAGCTCTCAAAGCTGAAACAAAGAGATTCAATGTGAGCTCCTGGCAGTTAATGAAAATGAGAGATGCTATATTAGGCCCAGAATGGTTTTAAAATGCCAAATGTGCTATTTAATTGTTATATTAAATGACATTTATTTGTTATTCTGGTCTAATAATTTAACAAATGACATAGAGAAAAACCCTCTCTCCAATGTAGAGTACATCTATACATTAGAATAATTCTACAGCTAATGATTACTTCATAACAGTGCACACTAATACAGTCCTGTGAGAAAGACAAAATTGGTTTAATTTTGAGGTTTCTGAGAATGCTCGTTAGCCTAATAATATATGCTGCAGTGCATGAATTTTCATTAAATCTAAATACCAAGATAATAAATACAGGGCTGGAATATAAGGTCAAATTTGCAATAATGTAACTCAGATTTTTTCAATAAGCATCACAGGAATGTAAGGCCACAGAACTCCTTTTGTCTTGCAAAGACAGGCCGCAAAGATCTCGCAGAGGCATCACAATCATGGGATGCTGTCAGAGAGCCTTTAGCACTACTGTCATAACACTTCTGTTCATATCTGTTGGCAGTAATACCTACTTATGAGACATATATGATTATATTGCAACAGATTTCTTTTGGTTTTAATGAGCAACTGGGCCACCAAAGAGCACATCCAACATCACTCTCGTCTACGGACCTTTTGGTAAACTGATATGTCAGATCACATCTATCACTTGTCAGTCACTGCAGGGTCAGAGAAATATGATGAATGATGACATGCTTCACTTGCCAATAACAGTCACTGATAACAGCAGACTGCATTTCCCCCCCACGCCACTACCACCAATGGTGGTAGTTATTTACTCTCTCTTCCTGGGAATGAAGGTAAAAAACTGCCTCAAAAATGGCAATTTCATTTATGAAAATGGAAGACACGACGTGAAGTGCTAAGAATACTCTGTGAGGAGCCAAACGACGGCAGCAGCGGCCATTCCTGCACCATATGGACTGAAATTTGGGCAACCGAGTCGGGGCCATATGGTCAGTTTGGGTCAAAGATCTGTTCTGGTTGCTCCCCCACATAGCGCACCGTATGGCAGGTACATGTGAAATCTGTTTACAAGGGGTTCCCACATCTCAGCGTGTTAGGCAGTTTATGACATATTGTTGAGTATAAATCAATCAGTACAAAGAAAATGTTAAATAAGTCGTAACAGACAGCAGTACCAATAGCAACTATGCTCTATATGTATATGCACATCCTCTTAAATAGACTTGAGTCATATTAAAATGAATATCATAGAATCCTCATGTCATGTAATTAAGAAATAATGAGCAAAATATGTTTATTTTCCCATTTATAATGATGTCAGCACAGAAAAAGTCAGGGTGATTGACCCTTCTTGCCTGTGTAAGCCTTAACAGCCTGTGCATGCAATTAGTAATGAGGGACCATGGTCCTCTCTAAGAGAGGAGAAAACATAAACAAACAGGCCAATTACCGTGGAAACAACCTCATCCATGTGCCATAGTGACACGTGGCCTTACCTGCTCTGACCTTCCCCTCACTGATGTGGTGAAAAACAGAAGAGACAGCTCTCACAACCCTTTAGGCAGACAAAACTGGTCACGTCCGAGCACACAAACACAAGGAAAACATTTCCAAATCCGAGGCAAAGAGGAGGAGGATAATTACAAATTAAATGTTGTGAAAACTTAGATTTTAGCTCATTTTCACTGCACCACATGAAGATCATAAACCTTTCTCTCTATATAAACCCCGACGGTGGTCAGTAAACACAGGTGGTCAGGAAAAACTGGAAACATCAATTGAGATGAATGAAGAGTGAAGAGTCACAAAGAGTCGATGCCACTTGGGATCCATCTGGCTTGTGAGTGAATTAAAAAGCTTTTTAAAGAAGAGTTATTTTTACTCAATGAAGTAGATGCTAACATACAAAAAATCTTCAGGGGTTAGATTGCTCACATTTGACTGGTGGCGTAAACATTGGAAAGCATCACAGCACCTCCACTTTTGCCAGATTCCAGAGTAGTCGGTGAATATTCAGAGGGATGTCTAAATGTGCTCCAAATTGACTAAAAGTCCACTGTGGTAGTAGAATATTTCTATGTGTATTCTTGAACAAACCTAATGTTTCCACCTTTTCCGGAAGATTTCAAAAGCTTGACTTTGCCGGTCATATTCAGTCAATTGGCTCGTTGCTTCAATGAGGTGCATTTAATAGACATTGTGGTGTGATCAAAAGGATGGAGATGCCGCTCTGACGGCTTGGCAACTGCAGTAACTGTGTCCTGCTTTTTTTTTTGTTTCGGTGTGGAGAGTGCTCTATGAATGTCTGAGGTAATCTCTGCAGAAAGACTTCCAGCAGAGCGTTGAAACAACCAATACTTTAAGCTGGAGACGAAGACAACTGCTGCCTTTTAAACACACCTTGAAACCAGAGCCTCAAGAAAACAAAGTCTCTACATCAAACATGAGCACTTCCCACCTCACAGACAGGCAGGCTGCATTAATTGTTGTTTAATTAACATTGTTTTTAATCCCATCAAGAGAGAATGCTTGAGTGAGCGCTAAATAAAAATTAACCCTGTGCATTGAACTCTGAATGATCCATCATCCCTCCTGACAAGGCTATCAGTTATTCAGTCCACCGGCATCTGCACAGCACATGAATTTAAATGTTAAATTTCTCTTATGATGCCTTAAAAATCTGAGGATGAAAGCACGGAACACTCAAACGATTCAACGGGGAAATATTTTGAAGTTTGTGTCACCCAGTGTCAAAGAAAAAAAAAACTACATGTGTTTCAACTAAAAATGATCAGTTCGGTGAACAGACATCTAAGACAAAGTTCCGCTGGCTGTGTGGTGAGGGAGGCAGAAGGGCTTGGCTTGCTGCCATTTTGGTGCTGGTGCACGGCCACACCCAAGATTCATTACATCACAGCCTTGATCAGATCAGCCGAGTGCTTCCCTCTGTGGCATTTAACTGACATTCCTGTTAATCCTTCAAAGGGAAGGAGACGGCATTTCACTAAGGTAGAGAGCCAGTGTGTGTGTTTTCCTGCCTACTTGGGTGCGCACACACACATGATGATGACAGGTGCTATTGTTGCATTATTCATTACAAGGCTTGGAATGATTGTGTTCCCTTGTTACGATGTTACTGTAAAGAATGGTTCCAGTCATGTATATCAGTGAAGCCAAAACTGCTTTATTCATTGGTCTGTAAGCGATGGAAGGAAGGAGATAATTACAGCTGCACAAACTGTAGACCCTTTCAAGGAAATGTCACCAAGCCGTTGTTGCATTATGCAAATTGTTTTTTTACACTGTTGTATGACACCTCAGTAACTTAGTGAGTGGCTTTTTTATGACCATAATTTACTGATTGAAGTATGATATTCACTTTCAAATTGATGGCATAATCTTTTTAAACTAATATAATCTAATCACTGAGTGTACCTTCAACATTTTTGCATTGAATTACTTATAGAATATTATATACCCTAGAAACTAATTATAAAGACCTCTTCACTTCATGTGACTTTTCCTAATTCGAGTGTCAGTGATCCCTGGTGAGGTTTACCACAGCGTGCATTTGTCTTTGTGTCGAAAAAAAACAAAAAAACGGCACAATAGCTCCTAATTGTGCAGACGAAAAGAGGAGGAGCTTAATAATAAGCAAATAACACTTTTGTAAAATTTGTTTAAAAAGAGGCTACATCCAATTTTAATTCAAAATTTAATTCAAATTAAAAAAAGGATCTAGTTGAGTTTAATAAAACTGAGAGAGAGCATTGCTAAAGGAATGTGGAAAATTGCCTTCAAAAGGAAATGATCAAAGAAATGATAGAAAAAACAGGGGGAAAGTAGTCTGACAGATCACTGTATGTTTGACCAAACTGGTTTTAATCTAAACCCAAAATATAGAAAAATGTATAGTCAGATAAGCAAATGGAAAATTATAATCCATTTAAAATCAATAACCTAGTTCTAAATTTTGCTTGTAATGTATTATTGATGTATGCCATTGCTTGGCGAGAAGCATACTGTTCGAGATTCAAAACTTTAATAAACTGAAGGACCTTGGAGTTGTCCATCTTGACTTGAAAGTTAAAGCATGCCAATTTGAAAA
This sequence comes from Craterocephalus amniculus, assembly GCA_036024015.1. Lineage (NCBI taxonomy): Eukaryota > Metazoa > Chordata > Actinopteri > Atheriniformes > Atherinidae > Craterocephalus > Craterocephalus amniculus. Next base: position 3,873 of record JAVQJG010293590.1, on the reverse strand, counting down.
CAATGACTTGCTCCCACCCCTGCTATTTACAGCCAAATTAACTAGTGACAATAACACAACTGTACAACCACAGGCACCGTTTGATGAGTTGAATGGCTGAGTAGAAATAGAAAAGGACCAATTATGGAAATGTTAAGTGACACTCACAGAAAAATGAGTTTGCATTTGAATGAGTAACATCGACACAAATCCCTAAATATGAGTATTAAATGTTAACCTGACTACTTTAACTTGTTCATCAAGATGGTCCAGCTCAGCCAGTTTCATCCTAAAAAACATTATCAGACAAGCAAAAATGCCTAAAAGGCCTGGAAAAGAACAGTTACTTCAGAATCTTTGCAAATATAATCAGCAAAGTTAATCAGCAAGTCTGCCAGAACTCCAAATGGACTCAGCTCATCAACATACATAAAGGGATAAAGAAAAAACAGATGCTGTTCAGTGTGGGAAGTGATGGAAGAGTGATGCAGAGTAAAAATAACCATATGTAGCATTCATTTTAAATGTTATAAAATGTCTGAGGCATGACTCGTTTTAGATGGTGAACTTTTGCTCTTCAGTGGCTCTGTTCTGAAAAGCTGTGAGACTTGCTCCCCTGTTAGAATTCCTCCCTAACTCTTCAAACTCAGACAGGTCTGACTACATACTTCAGGTAAGACGGCCGACAAACCCAATTCAGACAAAAACAAAGAATCTCCTGAAGACATAGATTTGCTTTGGAGAAGACAAAGAACTGTGCCCGTCGGGGAGCACTTGGGGAGTATGAAAAACCAGTCTACATTTCCAGCAGTAAGTGGGAAGTGCTGAGGAACACCATCAGCACCTTTCAATTTATTGGTTGGCCTACATTCCCGTCCTAATCTATGGTGATGATCTGTGCGTAGAATAAGAATGTGGATACAAGCACCCAAAACAGGTTTCCTCTGCTTAGAGAAAGGGTGAGAAGAGCTGATGCTCCAACACATCAAAAAGCTGGTTAAAAAGCCTCCTGACCTGTATGGCTCCCTGGTGAGGGGTTCTGGACACTTGCCACCAGGAGGAGGCCCTGGGGAAGGCCCAGGGGTCTTCTGTATTTGAGCTGCTGCTAATGTGTCCCAACCTCAGATCAGCAGAAGATGGACAGACAAATGGATGTACTTTGGCACATACTTTGGTCAATAACTGATAAAAATTTCTCTTCTGTGTCCATGTACCATGACAAGGATGATGGTCCAATTGAACGGCCATGACAAGCTATAGACATAACTCAGCTGTGGGCAGGTTTGACCCTCTATAACTATACCGGGGATCCCAAAATGGTTGAAGAACTGCTTCTAATCTAATATGGGTATGCATTTTTTAGGCGTTTTGGGGATTTTGGGGTGGATGGTTAAGGGGTTAACAAAAAACAAACAAAATAAAAAAAAAACAACAAAAAGCCACAGATTATGTCAGAAAAACTACACAAAGTGGTGGACCAGTTAATTCACCAGTAGAAACATTTAGAAAAATATCAATGTACTTTAAAAGGCTAAAGTCAACATCACACCATCATAAATACTTCTACTACAAATTTCTAACATCAAAGTTAGAAGAGCTGCGTTAATGCGTTACATTAAAGTAAATACCAGATCATACACGCACACTGTCCACAAACTAACACATATAACACTTTAGTAAGGTTGTTAAATGTCCTGCGAAAAAAGAGTTGGTTTGATCTGAGCGGAAAGATGAGGTGAGAGTTCGACTCCAATAAATACGGAGCATGTTCGGCACCTCTGTCGATATTTTATCCACACTCAAATTATTGATCATCCTACCCCGCTCCATCACCCAGACAACCCTGCTGCCATAATGTACCCTACATATTTGATATGGGAGCTATTTTTAAAACTTGGGTATTTCAGGTTATGAAAAATTGAGAAGGACTGGAGGATGGGAGTGAGAAATGGTGGGAAGGAGGTGGGGAGGGGGCCAGAGAAGGAGAGGACAGAGGGTGGCAGAGAGAGAGAGAGAGAGAGAAAAGGATTTACTGTAGAGACAAATGTCAGAGGAAAGGGGAGGTGGAGGGATGGCCATGTGGGAGGAAAAAAGACCGTAGATAGAAAGAAAAAGAGAAATGGTAAGTGAGAGAGCAGCGCAGAAAGAGCCAGATAGAGATGACCTTTTATTGCCTTCGCTCACTCAAATAGCAAGGCACTTTGTCACAACTACACAGGCTGATAGCGTGATGAGGTGGTCAGGGAGGGTGAGCGATCAGTTCAACCGGCTTCTCAACTCCACATAAATACGAAAAAATATAGTTCAGAAACACAAAACTATGTATGCTGCGTTCAAGTGATGGCTTCGCTTGATCTCTGCTAAGGCGCAGCATCCTCATTCACACCGCTGACAACACAAAAGCCTACACACCCTCTTGGTGAGCTGCGTGTCCATCATGAAGTTGTGCACATGCTTCTCGGCCTTGGTCAGCTCCAGCTTCCTGGCTACCACGGCAACCACCAGAGCCGTACAGCCCGCACCCTACAAGACAAAAAAAAGGGGAGCCAGGAGGAGTAAGTAGTGCAGATGAGGTAAAGTGGCTTTTGGATGAAATTCGCCCAGATGATTGGAGGGAGCAAGGACAAATATAAGCACGGGACATGATCCGCATGACAGAAGGAGGAGAGAAGAGGGATTATGAGGGATAGCTATGTTCCAGATCCATATTTCCTCATGATGAGAGGCAAGCCAAGTCTATTTTCCCCTGCAATCCATCTGTTGTGAGATGCCTTCTATATTGCCTCTATATGTAGCTGAAAAATATGCCCATTATAAATCAAAAATATATAAAAATCTAAGATTGACACCACCTACTTTCATTTAATTATATGCTGTTGATCTGACTTACACAGTGTCAGTTTTCTCCTCTCACCAGAGGCTTGAGACCTGCAGGACGTGTAAAAGTGTAAAACACAGACCAGTTTGTCTGTATTCCAACTCAACCCACACGGGACATACGGCTAATTCATTTGGGAGAGTGACAGCGGTCTCTCAACCAGAAAGACATGCTTGAGAGGAGAAGAGGAGCGGGGAACGCAAGGAAGGAGGCAGACTTAATTAACTTTCAGATTAGACACTGTTTTGGATGGGGCTGCCGAGTGCTTGCAGGTTCCTGTGAAGGAGCAGGCACCAGGAGGAAAGGAAGAAGGGAGGAAAAGATAAAGAGAGGGAAGTGAGTATGAGTAAACACAAACGGGGAAGGAAGGGTGGCAGAAGAGAGGGGGGAATTCAGGAGGAGAGGAAGATGGAGAAGAAGTCAATGTTAATGAGGTCACATATCTGCTGATAAGCAATGAATTAAGATTAAGAGTGTTTAATGAAAGTGTATAAGTGTCTTCCTTCCTTCGAGTGCATGCATCTCTTAGTGGAAGAGAAAGGGAGGGAGAGAATAAGAGGCATGTAAAGAAAAACAAAACAAAACAAGAGTAAGAGAGTTAACTCGAAGGAGCATGCATCGTTCCTGAAATGTGCAGAAAATAGCCGGGACTTCGTCGTGCACGCTCTTGAAAGACAAGGCAGGTTTGCCAAAAATAAGTTGTGCCCAGCGAAATGCAACACACAAACAACAGGCATTAGTGCCCACGTCTATATACTCACCCAGTCTATGTGTGTTTATACGAAAACTATGAATGAATAAAATATGACGAGAGCCAAAGATCAGTCCCCTACTCTTTCTGACCGAGGAGGAAAATTGAGCGCACACACCTCGCTGCACGTGTGCACGTTGCCATGCTTGTTGATTGAGGGCTTTTTTTTTTCTTAAAGCACAGACTTGTCTGAATGCTCTGTGGGTTTTCCTTTGGCTCTCATCATATTTTATATATATATATATATATATATATATATATATAT
>JAVQJG010293583.1:0-45018 GCA_036024015.1 Craterocephalus amniculus | reverse complement strand
TCAGTTGATTTGTAATGAATACACAATGTATGACATTTCATGTTTTTTAATTGCATTACAGGAAATAAAGAACTTTATCACAATATTCTAATTTTCTGAGACAGACCTGTATATATTGTATTAACCCTTTAACTTTAACACTGAGGAAAAAGCAAGAGAGAAATTTTCTTTGCATTCGCCCTTTTCTTTTGAACAAGAAAAATACAAAGAAATGCTTTTTAGCACATAGTAAAAATTAAAGTTAATCATAAAGTAATGACAGTGAAATGGTCAAAATTTGAAACAATGATGGGAAAACAAAAACTTTCTTTTGGTATTACATACCCAAACCAATTGGTAGAAACCATTCAGGCAGGTTTAATTAATCAATTCTGTATAAAGATTAATCTTCCTACCAAACAGCAGAGCAGGAAGACAAAGGGTTAAAGAGAAATTAGAGATATGAAATTTGGTTGATATCTCCCAGCCATACCTGTAGATACGGTACTAATGGCACAAATATGCTCTCAGTCTTCCACACAGCAGCAAGCATGACCCAACTGACCCGATAGTCTGATCATTTCATAATAACCTTTGCAGTTTCAGAGCTCATTGTTTATTTTTTTAACTAAGATGTTGTTCTGATGGCATTTCCAGAACAGAAACCACTAAATAAAACACTTTTCCTTCTTTGGCTTCACTAACAAGGCTCGTTTTCGTTTAACAGCTTCCTTTATCAGCCCTGTTGTTCCTGAAATTACTTTATATGTTCGTGGAAAGTTCAGGGAGTGTTTGCATCCATCACGGCTAACCATCGGAGTGTAAATCAGTTGTTTTGCATGTCGTTCTACAATGATGGAGATTAACAAACCTCTACATACAGCTTTCTAATTATGTGTATTTACATTTTAACTGATCTTGCACCTTGATGCAACGTTCCAGCCGCCATGGCAGATTAGAAAGCTGCTTCCTGGAGAAAACCAGTGGAAGCCTGGTTCTTTAAGTGCATGCGAACAAATGTATCAATCTTTTCAGTACAACATGCTTGACCAAATAATGAAATAAAATAATGTAAACACCACAACCAGACCCACAGATCATAAGCTAACATCAAAACACCACATTTGTTCATGTGTAAACATACCTGGAAACAACATAGTGGTATACATCCTATATTTCTTTGATTGGATTTCATTCACATGTATCATTTAATGAATATCTGTGGCAGAACACGGGTGGTTCAGATGGGGCACCCGGTTTGTCCCAGGGCCTCCTGAGCCCCTTTCAGGGTCTCCCTCTTCACACACTTCCAGTAGCCAGAGATGCCGTTCTGGGGCTGCACCTGAAGTCAGAAAGCTGAGGTTAAACTCACGTTATGTCATCACATCTGGACTGCTTCACAGTCACTAACTACAACTAAATTCTTACCGTTGCTTTCCTTTACACACACACATACTGAAAAATCTATTAAAAGAGCATTTTCAACACAAAAGCAGTGTTGTTAATCAGGTCTTTCTGGTTTTTCTCATTATTAATTCTAACGGTGAAACAATAAATTAAATTCAGAGCTTTAAAATATGCAACCCCATTAGGCAACATTGTGTCTCAGAATTTAGACCAGGTTGTGTGTCTTCCTTTTATCTGACAAAGCACCTTTTTAGCAGAGACTCAGCGGGTTGTTAAGATGTACGTCTCATCAGTGAGGGACAAACACTCTGCAGCAGAAATGGCAACTTAATCCTTTAAGATATGACAGAAACTCCAACCAGAGAGTTGAAGGTTTACACTCACAGACAAATACAGGTAATTTATGGGGGGTGTATGTGTGTGTGTGTGTTTCTCCCTTAAAGTCTTGCTGTATTTTTTGTTGTTGAATTTTAATTTATTTTGTGTAAAAAAAAAGGTTTTAAAAGTGAAAACATGCGTGGAACATCGGTTCAAAATCTTTTCTGATGCTTCACAATAAACAGAGAAAGTCCAGAACAGTTAATAAAATGGGAGAAGTTTGTGCTGTTTCCTGATTTTAGTGGATTTAATCAATTTAGCTGACTTGTAAAAAAGAAAAAAATATTTGAAATATTGGGAAAGTTACAAATGAGATGATCTGCACTAACATAGCATGTTTTTATGACCTAAAACTGCATAAAAACTCTGCTTTCAAGTGGTACCTGCACCCAAAACACAGAAGCTTCATATGGAGTGCTGCTTTTCTCTTCCACACTGGCTAAATTTAGATAAATAAATAATTTAAAATTAACTTGGAAATTGTAAAATCTTTTATGTAGCAACTAAAGCAGCATAAAAAGTTGGAAGTTTACCTTTAGGCCGCGCAGCACTCTGTCATTCATCACTTCGATGAATTCCTTGTGGCTCAGGCAGTTGTCTCCATCCATGTCAAAGAGTTTGAACACGGTGTCCAAGACGTTCTCCGACAGTTCGTGGCCCGTGGCGATCTTCACTGCGCGCTTGAACTGGGCTGCAATTAAAACAAAAAAGTGAGGTTATGTGGAATACAACCTGAGGAGAAATATTTTGGGGGTAACCAGCAGAGAGGAATTACCCAGCCCCACAGGACGGTTGGCCTCAGTGACCATCTTCATGGAGAAGGAAAAATCCTCCAGGTTGTTTGTGAACAGGCAGAAGGCTTTAAACTCGTCAAATGTGATGCTCTAGGAGGGAAAAAATGCCTGATTAGGATTAAATCTGATACTGACAGGTACGGACGGCTGGTCATAAGTGTAACTGGGAATTTTCCCTGTTATTTATTGGTCTGACTGGTCCATAAGATCAGCAGGTTGTCGAACAAACACTGAGCGGGACGGTCTCCCCTTTCTGCAGTGGTCCCAGTTCCAGAGTTCAAACTGTATCCTACTCCTTGAAGATATGCTTGTGTTGTTCTCTCAAATGTACGTCGCTTTGGATAAAAGCGTCTGCTAAATGACGGTAGTAGTAGTAGTACGGCCCATGAAACATATTTATGGGCAAAATGTATTTGAGGCAGCTTCATTGCAGGTGTTTATGGACGATATACAGAAATAAAAAACTAAGATAGTTCTTTCGTTATGTCAATGTTACACACTGATGCAGTTGTTTGCTCTTTTTAACTGGAAAATCCCATAAATCTGGATCTGACCAAATCCACTGGTAAAATGATTCATAACGTAATAGTATAAGTGAAGTTGTAGATTTTATTTCAACTTTTTGTAGTGCTTACTGAAGTCTCTCTGAGGATCCCTGCAAACTCACTGCACAGTTTTAGTCATTTTAAGAAGGTGCAGTAATTCAAGTGAGAGCAGAGATTTGTGGTGTACACCAACGTGTATAAACTACTTTAAATTTTTTTGTCCCAGTCCGCCCCAGCATGACAGGAGGAGGAAGAGATGGAGGGAGAATCCTCGTACCTGACCAGCCGGGATCTTCTTCCTCATGTTCTCCCAGTACACCTCATTGTCTTCTGCGTTGGTGTAGTGTAGCAGCCACTCTGCAAAGTCTTCTCTTCTCATGGTGTCCATCCCTTTGGAGAACTGCAGGAACTCCATCTCCTGGACCTCAGCCTGCAGGTCCTCCATGAACCTGAACAGCAGACACTGATTAATAAACCAGGCATGCTCTGAAATCATTTATCTTCTGTACCACTTAATCCAATTCAGCCTATCCCAGCAATTAGCAGGCAAGAAGCAGGAATGAAAATGTCATCAGGCTACTGCAGGGCGGTGCCAGTATGGTACCAGTCCATCAATGGACACACTTTCCCATTCATTCTAATGGGTGACTATATCCAAACTCGTAAGTAGTAGTGCAGATGTATACTGGGTGTCATCTATTGAAAACTAATAAAAGCAGAATTAAAAGTAAAGAAAAAAGAGACGCTGGTGCAGGGACACAGTTACAGGCTCCAGGTGATGCATCAGCTGTGTTTACCTGCGAAACTCCTGATACTGCAACTTGTTGTGTCCTTTCTTCCCGAAGAAGTACGCCTGTAGCGTTGTGTTCACACCCTCTCCTTCATCTGGCATCTTATCATCCAGGCCGAACAAAAATGGCCCAGTTAGTATTCAGAGCGAGACCACGGTGAAACAAAAACATGTTGGGAGATGTGAAAACTTACCTCTACAATGTCCTTAGGAAGTCTCATCTTACTTTTGCCAATGATTTTCTTGAGCTAAGGCAGGAAAAATAAAGTTAATGAAGTACTATAAGAGAAAATGTTATTTTTCATAAGTTTACAAAAACAATCATAAAAAAATAGTGGCAGCCTCTCTCGTTCATGCACCACCTCTCCATCAAGTTTCATTAAATTTGGTTCAGTGGTTTTGTTGAACATCTTGCTAATAAATAGTCAAACAGACATCACGTATACCTCTGCTCCCGTCTTAGTGGAAAAACCTTGACTCGGTTTCTTTTGTTTCACCTGTAGAACCAGAATATCTGAACTATCTGGCTGCTTTTTACAATGAAAACCCATAATTTGTGGCATCCCTCTTCTGGCTATTGCTCGCTTTAATTTTCTTATTTATCTTGGAAACAAAAATAAATCTTAAACCTTGGCTTTTAATTTTCTTTTTAATTTTATCTTGTGAAAAAAGAATTTTATATAATTAATCTTCATTTCTATAATTTTTTTTCTCTTCTCACAATTATTTTTATGAGAATGTTTGTGTCATACAGTAACAAATGTTTTTTTTTAAATACAACTAAAAAACAGAGAAAAAGGAAAGCAAAAAAGCATACCTTCAAACCCCACTTAATCCTTTTTTTTATATATACATTTAATATTTCACAGTGTTTATTCAACTGATTAGGTTCTTTCCAGGATTTATTCTCTTTTTGTTTAATTGTAGATAAATTCAGGCATTCGGGGGTTAAACTTTCCCTCCATGTAAAGTCCAAACACTAGCACAGCACTTAATCATCTCACATTGAGACAGGAGCAGATGGGAATCTTCTACTTCTTACTAAATATCTAAAGCTTGCGGACCTAGTTGAGACATGAAAATGCAAAACAAGGTGCAAAACGTGCCAACATGCAGGCTACAGGCAGGGAAGCAGCCGAGCTCTGAGCTCTGCTGTCCTCTCCCAACACCGGGGAGGAGGAGGAGCCTGGTTGGAACGGACACAAAAATGTCAGGCGTTTCTAAACAAACCAACTAAACCGAAGGGCTGACTTAGGCAAGCACACAACAGATGAAAAACAGAGTCGAGCGGCCGCGGTGCAGCTCTCCCTCACCTTCACATGGACCCTCGGTTCGGTTCATACTTACCACTGCAGCGGCACCAGCAGCACGCACGACAGCATTAAAGGTGACAATATTTTGACATTTGAGTGTGCGCAGACATGAAAACAAACAGCTTTGGATTATGTGTGCTCCCATGATTTAAGTGAAACAATCAACTATAATTCTCACCTTAAGAAACTCCTTTTTGTCCACTTGCTCATTGCCGTCAACATCAAGCATTTTGAAGGCTATGTGAAATCCAGTACGTGGTTCTGCCAAAGTACAGTCAACAATCTTCACAAACTTTAGAAAGATGGAGCAAATCCAGTCTGATGGACTTGTCAAGCTCCACATTTAGTCACTAAATTAGTCAAATTCACTCAGAATCTCACTAAGATTACAGCAAAAAAGGCCCAAAAGGCAGCTAATGGGACTGAAAGAGCGACTTACTGGTCAGGATAGTCAGCAGGAACAGATACTCTGTGTAGGAAATCAATCCTGCAGGACACAAAGAAGTATTTTCAAGTTTGCTTTAAACTTCAGGTAAGAAACAAACCTGCAGGCTGCAGATGAAAAGCATCTTTCTGCAAAGACGGAGATGTAAGCTCACCGTTGTCTCCTAAGTTTCTAAACAGCTCAGAACCGGGCCGAGCTTTAGAGGCAGAGATCAGCATGCTGTTCACCTCCTGCATGAGAGAAGGAACATTAAGCTGAGCTGATATAAATACAGATCTTTGCACACTGAGGGTCGACACACACCTGAGTGGTTAAAATTCTCTTCTGTAGCTTTCCTAAAAGAGACAGAGAGGAGATACAAGTATCAATAACACAACTATGTTTATAACTGCAAAAAAAAAAAAAAAAAATCTGTCCTAGAGTCAAAGAAAACCTGACTTGATAACTAGTTTTGTATTGCCAGGGTTGTTTAAACCAGATAACTTGTAGAAACCCTGGACATATTTAACCCCGTGTGTGTATTTAAATGAGGTAAATCCAACCTCAGATGAACAAGATGTGATAAAATACTTTCTGTAATTACTTATTTAGATAAAACCAAGTTGAAAAGAAGTAACTGTTGCAGCCCATCAAGTTATCTAGTTAAGGTTACACGTGGAGTCCTTCATTCTTCAGAGATGAAGTGGAAAACAATAAAAACAGCTACCAATCTTAATTGTAGTGCTTTTTTTCCAACTTCAACCCGAGGTCCGTCAAACTGAGCAACACTCAAGAGAAACTGTAAAATACTGAAATGCAACATCTCATTTTCTACCAGCCTCAGTGAGCATGAAATATGTGAAAGTTCATGATAGTTAAATAATGAAAAAAGCTGAACAGCATCTGAAGCATCTGCTAGGAGGAGTATGTTCTTAGTTTGCAACGCTGCTGAAAGATTTTGCGACAAAAAAAGCTGAAACACAGCATATCAGTGCAAACACCTGACGCAGAGAGAGCTGAGGATTTGGGTTTGTTCTGCAGCTACAGGACCTAGACACCTTGCACATGCAAACATTTGTGTCCAGCATCTGTCCGCCAAGTTAAAACCAACAGATCAAGCCAGAAATCTCGGTGTCATCTTGGACTCTGAGCTAAATTTAAACAGCCGCATTCAAGCAGTAACAGAATGAGTCTTTACCAGCTGAGGAATGAATCTCGAATAAAGGGACTCAGCATGCTTTAGAAAACTTCTTCATGCACATGTTTTCATTAGTCTTGACTGCTGCAAAGGAATTTTTACAGGTCTGACAAAAAAAAAAAAAACCCAACACCATTAAGACCACTATAACTAATACAAAGCTGCTGCTCGTTTCCTCACAAAGGTGAAAAAAAAGTCTGTGAAAAAAAACCTTGATTGGATTTTACACGTACAAGGAAGAGTGATGATTAGCCCCACTAAGTTCATGCCAACGATGCCAATCAATTAGCAACTAGTAGCGTCTCAGTGTGGGATTCAGTTACTACAGTGGCAATGACGGTGTTAATGATGATGATAATTAAAGTGGTGGTGATGATGATGTGTTTCCCATTGACACCAGTTTACTGTCGGTTTCTCTCGACTTTAGCTTGTTCCGTTTCTGTACCTATTTTAATGTCTTATGTAAAGCACTTTGACTTGTCTTGTAAATTAAATGTTCTATGCAAATGAACCTGCCTTGCCTTGCAGTGATGCAATGCAGCAATGACTCCTCTGTATCCCAAAGCATTCATGATAAATGTAAGTGTGTGTGACACCTAAAGCTGGACTGGAAATTGCATCATGCAAAAGAAACAATTATCCTAAACAAATCTGTAACAGAATGACTTAAAAAGAAAGAAAAGTGTTCAGTCTGAGCCTCCACCTGAATGAAATACTAAGAATGTAAAGAAAAATAGACCAAAATTCCTCCACAATGATGTAAGAGACTGATATCATACTAAAAATGGTTTAGATTGTTATTACTTTGAAATGTGAATGTCTTCAATGCACTACTTCATGACAGTAGAGATTTTGTTGAACAATGACACTGTGAGTCATTTGTTGTTGATCAGATTTTATTTTTATTTAAGGCCTAGTAAGGATCAAATCATTTTTATCATATAAGATATGTGAAATCTTACAATTAAATAGGGCTGGGTATCACCACTGAATCGAATCGCTACGATTTTATTAAATCAAATTCAATTTGATTTTTTTACAAATATTTGTGTAGAAACCCCAATTTTTCTTGAATATTAATTCTGGGAGTAATCAGAGTACTGTGGATGTCTGATATGACATGTCTTGATGCATTTCTGAAAGATGATATTCAAAAGATGGTTATATACATTTACCAGTCAATTACTGGGTTTATTGGGAGTATGTGTGTGGGTGGTGACAAGTATGCTGAGCGTGGCGGAGCCCTTCGTCTCAGCAGGTGTTAGGCTGCTAAATAGTTTATAGTTGAATCCAATGTTGAATGAAAAAATCCAAATTTGCCGTTATCTTGGCGTGAGATGATTTTGGGCATTTACAGTTGTGGAAACATTTTTCAGACAGCCTTAGAAATGTACAAAATGACAAATATTTTCAGATTAAAGAATTTCAAAGGCCTTTTCCAGGTTTTGTTGCGTATTTCTGCTCTATCTGTAAAAAAGAAACTGCATTGGAAGACCTAACAGTAATTCTTAATGCACTATTTCAAACATGTAATTGAACATGTATTTATAGTTTTGTTTTTTAATTGTACAGCGCTCTGATACAATGTTCTTGTTTTAAATGTGCTAAGAGAAAATAGACTGGAATGGATTTGATTGTTTTACTAAACGCATGTGGTGTCCGAAAACTTTTTTCCACCACTGTAGGTGCTTTGAAAGTCCAACAAAAACCATTTACCAACCTTTTTGAAGTTTCTGATCATTTTAGGAACATTTAGGATAATGTTACAACAACTGTAAAAAAAGTCACAAGTCCACCCTCTAAATAATTTTGTGTCCTCATTTAAGATTTATACTAAATATAGAAAAGTGAAATGTGTATTAAACATAAAGAGCCCAAAACAATCACTACCATTCACTAAGTGTTAGTGATGACTCTGTGAAATCACAAAGTGAACTCAGATTGCACGCAGTGAGCATGTGGAGACTCCAGGCCATGTGTGCAGTTTACTTGTGTACAGTGTACTTGTATTGCTTACGGTCGACTCTCTCTAGCATCACAGAGAACAGGAAATCTCTTGGGGTCATATAGGGCTCCTGCTCATACACCACTGAGGCGAACTGGATGAAACGCATCTTTCTGGCAGAAAACATGGGAGCAGCACTTTCCTGTAACATAACATAAACAATATTGTGAACTTGAAACTCGGCTATTTCTCACTGTTCACTTACTCAAAAACAAAGTGGATGATTACTGGACTGTTTTCCCTAAACAGCTAGATGGAGTTGGTATAATGTAGGCTACATTAGAACCAAAGTACATTATGATTAATAACATGCCCAAACATGCTTTGAGGAAAAAGTGAAGATAAGAAGGGAGGACTATTTGTTTAACATTGTCACAGAGTAGCCGCTAGAGGGCGTTGGTTGACGTGTTTACTCCCTCTTTGTAAATATCACTATAATATTAACAGCTGCTTTTATGTAGCAGCGCGTGTCTTTAAATTAATGGCAACAAACAGCTACAACTATAACAGTAATGCTTGTTTGGGTTAATTTCGCCAACTAAAACTTTAAGAAGTGTGTACTTACTTTTTCTTCCTCGGCATAAACAGCGAAGGGCAAAGTCCTGTTGGTAGCATTATACTGGTAGTAACAGATAGCCCCAGTCCAAATGACAGACCCCAAAATACCAGGGCCCACGGCACGACGCAATGTTACACTTTGCAGGGTCCGGGAGCTCCTCATAAAACTTCTGAAAACAGCGGCGAACTTGCCCCAGCTGGCCATTTTGAGGAAGCTTACTCGCTAGCTTGTTGCGCAAAGACGACGGCGGCTTCCGTAGATGCGGAACTGACTCGTAAACAACCAATCACATCACAGTATCTCGCCTACTCCGTTCCCATGACCAATCACAAATTAGCTCGGCTCTCACAGCAGATCATAACCTGAACCATGGCATATCGGCTAATCTGATCCCAACAGGCCCACAAAAGACTAGACTGTTTTTATGGCAAGACTTTGAATTAATTAAAAAATACATGTTTGTGAAAATTATAAAATGAAATGGAGCACCACTGAAAAAACACAAGAGGTTAGCTCTCAAATCAGACTAAGATATAATTCCACATAGTATTCTGATGCAAATCACTTTGCAGACCTATTTTAAGTTAATATGTCTGTGCTTTGAAAAATAGTTTGCAATTGTTAAAAGAATAGATTGAAGTTTATTTTAAAATGATAATGTACTGGATGCATAATCCCACAAAAATCTGCTTTCTGAGTGTATGGTCCTTCCTAAGTCTTCAGGTTTCCTTAATGTAAGCTGTACGGGTTTTAAATGTGTATAATTTTAATTATCCATATTTTTTATGGAAATGTCTGTTAGGAAATATACCAATAACCTTAATGCATTTTAAAGAGACATATGAGTTGATCTTTTTTTAAATTATTAATATTATTATTTTTGATTGCTATGAATATATCCCTCTTCCATGACATGAGAACTGGGTTCCTGGAGGAGTGATGTAGCTCTAGATGAGCTGTAAAAGCCAGGATTGTGTGGGAATGATAACAGATTGTGACTCTCCATGCAGTCCTTTACTGTATGTCTCTTTGGGCAGTAGGCTGCCAGAACCCCACCATAAAAAAACTGAAAGACTGACAGTGACGGAGTGCTGAGACACAGCTTGACAGAGACCGGAACTGTGTTAGTCTTATAATTTAATTTTTTGTTTTTCTAGTCTTTCTTGATTTATCCTCCCTCCCAGATAGCAAACATTAGGAGTAATCTGTACTACTTTGGGCACTTATGGCTCAGTACTAGCACTGATAGAGATATGTGGGCCAGACAAGGCCTTCAGGTTATGAGCTTAGGTTATGAAATTCTGAGATGGCCCAAATGTTTCGAAAGGCTTATGGTTTATAGAGAGCGTTGTCTGAGTCATTCCTGGCCCAAACGGTAAAAGAAATAACAGAACTGAACATTTAGGTTGATCATAAGAAAACTGCTCATGTAGGCCATATTTTGGGAAAAAATCAATGCCATCATTGGTCTCTCATTCCAGTGTTTGGTACCATTAAACACAGCACTAAACCATTTGTTCCTTTATATTTATGTAACCCAAACACCATTTGATTGTTAGGATTTAATTTCAGTTTGTGACTTGTTTGAAATTCACTTTTAGCTTTTTAATACCCTTCTATGTTATGACAAACTTTACACAATGTGAAGAGAACATAATATCAGCTCTACATTGGTTTTCAATTCACCACAAGTTCATTTCTTCTGATGGATGTTATTTTTCAATTTTGCCCTTTTGTGAAAAAAAGAGTAAAAGAGAAATAAACTAATTAAAATAATTAAAATCAACCTCATAAAACAAAAAACAAGTAAAACCAAATATACATAAAAATTGAAGCAATTTACATTTAAACAGGGAATAATTGAAAATGAGATATATATCTATATACAAATTATAAGGCAAAGACATGACGCCATATTTTTTGTATAATTTCTTGTCTACATTTATCATTTATTGAAGTCTGTAAATTACCATATTTATTAATCTTGTGCATATTTTGCAATGCAGTTTCTTTTTCACATTTATAATAATTTTTATTTATTGTTTTATGTGATACTCCTTACATTCAATACACACAGCTTTACATGTTAATGTAAGGCATATAGATAATGTTTTTTTTTTAAAAATTAATTTAATTCTTGCTATATTTCCCCAGAGGGGACGCTTGCCATCAGGCAAACCAGGCGAATGAGTGGGACCCCGTGCCAGAAGGGGGAGCAGCTCAGTCTGTCCTCCTGATGACTGCCCAGATGTCAAGAGGATGAATATAAAAACAAATAACTGAATATAAAATTAAAGCTGTTAACAGGTAAGTAAACTGCAAAACTAAAAATGTTACATTATAGAATTCATTGGCCAAAAACCTGATAAATGTACAAAGGTTAATAGATAGACTGGATTGTGTTGTGTGCAAGTGATGTTTATAATTTAACTTGTACATGAGTCCATGTTTATTCTGCAAACTTTATTTATGAGCTGTATTAGCCCTAAATGTCATCCCGAATGGTCATTATGCAGGTTTCAGCACATAATTTTATCTTCCGTGATGGACTTATGTTAAATCATATTGACCTTGCTTAATTAACTGGAAATAGTTAATAATGAAGAAGAAGAGGGTGGTTGAAAAAAGATGAGAGAAGAGCAGCGAAAATCAAGCTTCAAATTCATTCAGCCATTCTGAAGCAAGAGTGTCATTTCCGTTTAATTCTGCAGAGTGAAGTATGTTCTCCTGTCAGATGAAACTACCTCAGACTATCCCTCAAGCTTTAATAACATTCTTAGATTTTTTTCTTTTCAGGTCTAACAGTGACCTAAGATATCTGCGGTATCTGGTAAAAGAACAAGTCAGTGCACCGAATTCACACTGAAAAGGTGTTTTGGAGCAAGCTCTGCTTGTTTAAGACGGCTTAGAATAAGATGCCTAAATCTTCCAAATGATTTGGTTGAGATTTTTAAAATGACAGACAAGCTTATCTTGGAATTAAAAAGAGCTACAAGTCTGTAGCACATAGAGGGGAAAAAAAGACAATGGAATAATGAAGGGATGAACAGATTTTATGAGACAATCCCATATTGTATACTTCCATAGACAGATATTGGCAGATGTTATCCAGTTCCAAAAAACAAATCATTAAAATGTACATTCTTAAAACATACATTAAGTTGTGTAGACTTTGTGCAGTACTTGGGTGTTTTAGTTCAGCAGAACAGACCCTGCATCACTGCTGCACTTTCACATAGCGGACGGGGGGGAGGGAGGGGGGCTGTACTTCAGTGCAAAACAAAACAAAATAAAAATGGCATGAACATTCATTTTTATTCACTTAAATTATTAACACATCCATTCCCTTTTTATGCCAGACAGCACGGTTTGCAGTCTGGATGCAAAATTTGCTCTTTTTTTTCCATTTCTCTTTCTGTGGCTGTAATAAAAGACACAAATACAGCATCATATCCGTGCCGTTCAGGGCCCAGAAGCACACAGCACAGATCTGAGCACAGTCAGGACAATACTAGCCCTTCGCTTGAGTTCGAGCAGAGATTCAGTCGTGCAGCAAGCTGGCACTACATGAGGGCCGTACTCTCTCTCCGGGGGGGGCGCTTAGTGTACAAAAAAAATGCTTCTATGAGAAAATATTGTCAACATTTATATTAGTTTTCGCCACACATTGTTTGTTTATTAGTATCACATTAAATGTCCAACCTTCGTAAGGGTTGTGAGGGTCCACATTAAGCTGAACATGTAGTAATCAGTGCTGCAGCCTCATCATCACAACGCGAATAGCTAGTTAGATGAACGTGCAACTGAGTGCAGACCCACTCGCCCTGCACATGAAATAAAGGTGAGGAGCAAAGTTTCCGCTACATGTGAGTGCGAGGAGACCTGCAACGTGTGTCCACATCAATTCCACGTCAAGTTTGCGTCAGCAAGTTTGGAGGTTTATTTAATGTCATAGCAGCAAGTTGTAATGTAAAGTAGCAAAGACATACACACTTGTAAGACTATAAATGAATGAAACAAAGTTTGCACAATATTTTTGTCTTCATTCACGGTTTATGTTGCCTATCTATTTGGCTGTTTACGTTATAACATAGTGGAAAATATCCCCTGTGTGTTTCATAAAAGTGATGGGAAGCAAACATTTTCCAATGCACATGGTGATGCGGCTAAATATCTGCCATGAATCAGGACAATTACAGTCACAGGAAAAATACTGTAGTTCCCTAATCCAATGAAAAAATATGTATGGCAATGACAGAATCACTGTCAGACAAGTGTCAGTTCAGATGAAATGACCAGTTGTTTTCGCTCCTGAAGCGCTTTTTTCCCCTCGGCAAACTGCATGACATGGCACTTATGTAAAAAGAAACAGTGACAGACAAATAAAAGCATTCACATTGAGACAGCCTCTCATCCCACTAATCTGAAGGTTGTAGACAGATATAGCACTCTGTCCCCACAATCCTCAAGTCAGTGATCTCATATAGTGCGTTTGGCTTTTCTTTTCTTTTTTGACTAGAAAGGAAGACTGTTAAGAAGTCATAGGTGAGATGCAACATGACACAATGATAAATGGAACAACAACTCCAAATCTGCTGCCTCTGATTCACCACGTGGATGCGCAGATCTTCCTTTTTTATTATCATTATTAGTACAGTGGCAAAGCGGCCACATTTTTATGACATTACAGAAGTTTCATGTGTACTCACATGTGTAAAAAAACAAACAAACAAAAAAAAACTGGATCACAAAAAATAAGCAGAACAATGCCTGTTCATCTCTGATTACAGCACACTATACCATGATTTAGTCTCCAGTTATTTGGTTATCCGGAGCAGCATGTACTGCACTGCTCAGGTGAGTTGATTTTGACATGTCACCATAAATTTAATACACTTTTCACAGACGCACTGACTACTCTTATTGGGGCTGTGGGACAAGTCCTGAATCTGCACAAATATAGGCATATAAAAATACAACAAGCATACCTACAGTATGTCCTGCTGCTCTTCCCTGTAAAAGGTGTTTAATATAACTAGATACTGGTGTCCTTATATACACACACTATAGTAATTAAGAGTGACTCCTAATTTGCATATTTTTCATTTAAATGTAATAAACATCAATATATCTGAGTGAAGACGGTTTTTTAATTTGTGGCTTGATACAAACGTTTAGCTTTTACCCATTTTAGTTCAGAGTACTGTTTTTATTAGAGCACAGGATTTATTGGTATACATACAAAGATAGGTATATACAATTCATGACTCGGGTCGTGACAATTTTACAGCTTCGGTGGAGAGGCTCCAATCGGTTCGAGAGGTTTAACTCCCTGAGAGCGATTTGAGGGGGGGGTTATTTTTTTTACAATTTAGGGCACCACAAACCTGGTGGTGATTGAACATTTCACAGCTATAATCAGTACATTCAGTGGAAAGTAAATGGCGCAAATGCAGTACAAACAGCAGAAGGGCCGTTTGGCTTCGTAACTTCTGTTCCAGATAAAGAAGAGATCGCTTTTTCTGACCAGCCCCTTCCTGTCATGCTAAACGTGAAGATACGGCGACCCTGCTTTGTCAACTTCTAGAACCTCCTCAGATTTTTTTTTTAACCTTCAGAGGTGGATGTGATAGCAAAACACACCCCCGTTCCCACCCCTGCTCACATTAGATCATTGCAATTCCTATACTGCCCAAACATATGTCAAGAACAGAAAAATAAAGGCAAGTTTAACATTTGCACTAATAGACTATTTCATGCAATGTTTGGATTTTTGTCATGTATACAAAGGCATTGTGTCACATAGGCTTGGTGTTACAAGTGCGTAGTCACTTCGAACACAACTTGGGTTGTTGGGTTGGAACCTGATGGAAAGCTCTTTTTTGTTGACATGGATCATAATGGACAAATAATAATAATGATATTCATAACAATAATAATAATACCTGAAAAGAAAGTGTAGAAATGTTTATTCACTGAAGTTAGGTGGTAACAACAGCATTCCATTATATTAACATGATTCAAAGCTAGCCATGTGATGGGATTAAATGTCATCATGATTACTATACAGATGTGTCGAGTGTTTAAGGTGCACAACTGCCTGGAGTAAGCTCAAGTGGATGTGACAAATCATAGAGTTTACATCTGCTTCTTACATTACTTTTTTTTCTTTTCACCCCTTTCTCTCTCTAACAAAGAGAAAAAAATAAAAAAGTATATTGCTTCAAAAAACTTTTTTTTTCTCATTTTTTTTTCCTTTTTCTTTTTCTTAATATTGTGAAACATTTCATTCACCACTTCTTGGGTTTGTCTTGATAAGACAGAGCATTACATTTTCAAAGATACATACAGAAAGATGCTGTGAGTCCAAGAGATTAAACGATCAACAACGAAACGTGACAGTGACTATTTCCTGGGACCATTTGTTTGGATTCTGTCTCAGTGTGTCTGTCTGTATGTCTGTCCATCCGTTTGGGCCAACCTCCGTGTCAACCAGCAGGTGGCACAATGCAAGCACTGATGTATTGGCTGGGTGAAGGGGAGGGGCTGAGAGATGAGTCCGTCACAGTTACAAGAGTCGGCCTGAGGACCGTGGCCTCAGTGTGTTCAGCTTCTGTGACTGAGTTTCTGCAAACATGCTCTCCATCCATCCCTCCCACCCGCTGCCTCCTATGCTTATTGTCAGTGAATAACATTAAAACACAAGGGGACTCCTCATTTGCTCTTTCCAGACGTGCTGGAGCCCCCCGCCCCGCCCTCCAACTTGTCAGCGATTTCAGACGTGTCTAACTTCTCGGAGCCGTCGCCTTTCTCTGACCTCTCCTTCTCGGACCGCTCCTCCCCCTCCACCAGCTCGGACCTCTCTGACCTGGCATCGGCGTCCCCCTCTGACTTCTCCTTCCTCTCTGAGCGGTCGGGGTCCATGGATGACGTGCCTGGCTTGTCCCACTTGGCCATGGCTTCATGCTCGCTGATAGAGTTGGCGATATTTGAAGTCCAAGCCTTCAAGTCCTCCTAAAGAGGTCAGCATGAGACAGACAGCTTATTTAGAGAAACTTCTTAGGATGCAATAACTGTCTTTTATATTCAAGTTTGTAAATGGTCTGTTATCATTACATCCAGTGGTGCAGTGCTCCCTGGACAAGTGGGTATGCTCAGGTTTTCTATGCCAATTTAAAATAAAGTAGCCCAAATGACAGCATTACATGTATGATTTGTCTCATAGTTTCTGATACATGACCCTATGGTCGCAAAAATTTCATGTCTATGTGGACTTCAGCAATAACAAAGCCAGTGGTACATTTGTGAGTACATTCATCCACCTCTGCGCTTGACTCATAAGTCCTCAAGCCTAATTCAGAGTTAACCAGTTTAACCAGTAAATACTAGCCAGTTAGAGGCAGAGTAGGCTGGGCCATGGATTCGCAATACTTTAGAAAAAAAGGACAATTAGGCTTGCAGAAAAAAGAATAGTGCACACCACAGGCGTTTAGAAGTGGGTATACCCAACGCTGACTGGAAAAAAAGTGGGTAAACTCTGTAAACCTGCGTATACCCTGGACTTACACCACCGATTACATCTAAGTTAGCAGCTGAGTCCAGAACCTTCTCAGGCACCGAATGTGATCATGTGATCCATGTTGCTCAGACCTACACTCAGGTCCTCATAAGAAGGTGGATCATTGTCAGCTGGATTGCTATAATATATCTTATTGTAAAGAAAATCTGTTATCTACCTCCTGACTATTTACATTTGATTTTACATCCTTTTTGGTTTTGCTGTCATACTTTTAGGAATATCAAAAGACAACTTGGAAACTTGGACAGTTATATTTTCTTCTTTATGATGAGTGCTGCTGTCCTTTTGGCCAGATCCCCCTTGCAAAAGAGATTTCAATCATAATGAGATTTTAATCTGATTAAATAAAGGTTTAAAAACATCTGAATGAACGGAAATGGCAGACCCCTCTCTCATGTGCTTAGACCTCTCTCTGAAGGCCTCCTTCTTTTTCTAGTTTCAACCCAAACATGTTAGTTTTATTCTAGAGCTATGCCATGGCAGGTCTAGAAATGCACATAATAGATGTCACTGTGCCATCATATGAGTCCGGAAAGCAGAGTTTCAAGGTAGAAAAGTTAAATACTGGGTCTTTAACATGTTTCGTCCTTATCAGACTGACTATATGTATTACTGTTTGGCTTTAGCAACAGTGCCCCCGAACATGCTGAAAGTTTTTTTTAATTCAAACTATCAACTTTTGCTTCAACTATAATATATGTTGTTCTTAAACATGACTAAAATACATCATATATATATGTATCAAATGTTCTTACCTCATCTTTTGCATGGAATACCAAGTTGTTTCCATCATTTACTCTGTGACAGAAAAAAATAAATATAATGAATAATTACATAAAATGAGCAGCTCCTATTAAATCATAGACCTAACTTATAAACTATAAATTGAGAAAAAAGAAATAATTGTTCTTACTTAACAATGAAGACATTTTTCTTCTTCTTGTATCCCAATGAAGGATCAAATGTGCAGTCACCGAGGTCAACGGGAGGCTCCCCGTTGTACGTTACAGTGAAGTTCCTGGCATCCTTATAGAAAGTCAACTTTCCCTCTTTCAGCACACAATATACGTTCACCCAGGATTTGCTGGCAATGACATAAATACACATACAGTATTATAAACTAAGACTGAATGCAGTAATGCACCTCTGAAAAATCTGATCTACCTGCATTACTCATCATTGACTGTTCTAAAGCAGTTTCCCTCCATTGTCAATATCCATACAAAGAGCAATTACCCTTCACAGAGCCATGGATATGCCTAGAGTTGTGACAGGCTTTGACTTCGCTGTAAGACTGGTCCCATGGGTTATGGAGCCTCCAACATGGCCTTTGATATACTCATCGAACGCACTGCTCACAAATTAGCATCAACTAGCTTTAGCGCCAAATGTCTGCAGACCCATCCCATCAAATCTGTTGTTGGGTCCTTGGAACAGACGCTTCACCCTCGTGTGTTTACCACACACACCACCTTCGCCCCGGTGTACCATGAATCAATCTTTTTTTTAAATTTTTTAAGAAGGATAGATATGATCTCTCAGAGACGTTTGTACCTGTTCGGACTCCTCTGCTGAGCCTCAAGGTCAGTGCTGGTGGCCTTTTTACAGTAGAGGAAGCCTTCATTGTGGGCAGTGTGTGAAGGCGGCTGGGGGGTAGTTGGTGCACCGGTGGCCGGGGCCGAGCGAGAGCGGCGAGTTTCCTCTGGTTCTTTAGGACGGGGCCGCCGTCTCGGCTTGGGACGATCTCGGGCTCGTGGACGGCCATCGAAGCGGGTCACAGGGGCAGAGAGGCTGCTGGAAGGTCGATAAGGCTCTCCCCGTGCCTGTTAGAAATTAAAGAAAATGTGACACCCAGCTTTAATGAAAGATGATCTACCACAAAAACAGTGTGAGATCATTTTGTTTAGCCAACGCACAGTTGCGGCCTCTCTTTCCTGGACCTGTTCAACAATCTCTGCCATTGTGGATCTCTTCTCCCTGTAAGAACAGAGATAACCATTCAAACAGCACACACAACTATCCACAACTATCATCAAACCAGGCCAATGTTTCTTGAGATGATCTGAATTCCGTCAGTATTCACATACCCTGAGCGTTTGTCAGAGCCGTCCTTCACAGAGCCCTCTAGGTCACTTGAGTCCTGCCTCTGCAGCCTCTGCTTGTTGCTCCCCTCCTGTTCGCTGGACGACTGCCTCTCCATGCGCCTCCGGTAGCGCTCCTGCCGGACAATCAGCGGCAGCTCGTTCAGCCGCGCCTGGATTTCCTGTTCGCTGGACGTCTGCCGGCCCAGCTTGTACTCCCTCTCTCGCCTCAGATGGTCCATCTGAGGATCGGAGCGGCTGCCGCGAGGATCCCTCTGGAGCCGGCCGTGGAGGAGCTCCAGGCCCGACTCTGGCCCCATCATGTCGGCCATCGGGATGTCGCCGTACTGTTCTCGCTGCACTCTGCTGGCCTCCAGGAGGGGGTTGATCGCCTTGTGGATGTGGTTGATTCTGGGCTGCATGAAGTCCGCTTTCAGATGCTGCCATGCGTACGCCATTTTTGGGTCCATGATGCCGCCACTATGCGCCAGGAAACCAGAACTCCCCAGACTCCCACTGCTGTAATGATTTTGTGCCAAAAAGCCCGAGCTTCCCAATCCACCGCTGCTCTGATAATTCTGTGCCAAGTACCCAGAACTCCCCATATTAGGCTGTTGTGCCAAATACCCAGTACTCCCAATATTAGGCTGCTGTGCCAAATACCCAGAGCTTCCCATGTTAGGCTGCTGTCCTAAATATCCCGAACTTCCCAAATTTTGTGTTTGCGCCAAATATCCAGTACTACCAATGTTTTGTTGAGGGAGAAAGCAGGGATTTCCCAAAGCTCCACTGCTCGGCTGCTGAGCTATGTTACCTGAACTTCCTACCTTGCCACTTCCCAAATGGTTCTGCATGCCACCCAAACATCCAGCGGTAAGTCCATAGTACCCAGAACTCTCTGCGCTGCCTGCGGTTTGATGATTTAGCCCCTGGTAAGTAGAGGAGTCTACCCCACCACTCTGGGATGCGGAGAAACCAGAGTCACTTCCACCTCTAGCTGCCTGCTGGTGCATCCCAAGGTATGAGGTGTTTAACAACTTCCCAGCGCACTGCTGTTCCAGTCCGTGGTAGCCTGATCCATTTATAACCGGGTTGTAGCTGGCTAGTGTTGAAGACAATCTCTGGGTCGCAGAGGTGGCACCCAGGTCCAAACCTGTCCGTAAGGGTTTGGGTTCTATATGAGCCTGTATCGTCTGCCTCAGGAAAGGAGAGGTAGCGCTGGTTGAGGGAACGCTGGGAGTCAGGCAAGATAACGGAAACATCCTCCGACTGGAGAGCGGGGTTGCCCTTTTGTCCTCCTCCTTTTTCTTCTCAGCCTAAAGAGAAAGTCAACAACTCAAGTTAAAGCTGAACATAAGGTGATGGTTTGATTAAATAGTGGTGTAAGAGATAATCAGCAGAAGTGTGATTTGCTTGTTGTAGTGTAGCAGGGAGGGCAGAATGGGTGCAGTGGGGTGGACGTACACATGTAGTAAACGTATCACATTGACTCAACTGACTGCATGCGCAGAAGTAAACACAACATGCCAAGGTCGCTTTTTTTCCCCCTTCGCAGCATTAAACTGGGACTCCACCAAACTGATTAAACATTTATCTTCAGTAAAGCTTACTGCGGAGAGCTGGCGGAGGGAGCTGAAGCGTTCTTTCCAGGTTACAGCAGCCTTGCGGAAGGCCTCATGGCGAAGTATGAGCTGCTCAACCTCATCGGTTTGGGCATGGGCCTCTCCTTCTTGCTGCTGGGAGGTGATCAGCGGATCCTTAGCCTTCAGCCAGGCTTCCGCCTTTACGGTCTCCTGGGCAAACTGGAAGTTTTCCTGCTCTGGAGGTGACAGCAGGCGGACAACACGCTTACCATCTCACCACAGTTTATGTATTCTCTAAAAGAAATCTGTTATTTCCGTGCATGTATGTGTGTTATGAGTGAGTATTATTATGTGTTGGAGCTTAGTTGTCTTAATGGTGAAGCTTGTCCAAGTGAATTTGTGATGTTGCTCAAGCGCGAACACGAAGATTCATACATGTTTTATGATAGATTAACAGCACATTAAAGGATAAAGTGGAAAAAAGTGGAAAACATTTCATGTTCAATCCGAGAGCTCTGTTGTTGCCCAGTTACTCACTGCGCTGGAACTTTTCCTGGTGTTTGTCCCATTTTTCAACAAGATCCTTTTGCTTAGTCAGAAGACTGTCCAGCTTCTCCTTTATCTGTTGTGACACACAGATTGCTGGCATAACCAAAACAAGTTGAGGCATCTTCACAAAGCAGCTGTGAGACTTATATGTGTTTTCTCGTCTTATGGTGCAACAGTAACCATGCAAAGTTTGTTAGCTGACCTCCTCTGACGCAGGGTTGCCTGCGGCTATCAAGATCTTGCCGAGATCCGCGCACTGCTGTATGGTCTTGCTGCGGCCGTCTATCTTGGCTTTCAGTTCCTGGTGTTGTTTCATCATCACCTCCAAAGCTGTCAAATCTCTGAGGAGGGACAGATGAGTTTTGTTGAACGCTGCTAGGAAATCTCTTTATAGATTATACATAGGCAGCTGTGTGTGTAACTCCATCAGTCTGAGTAAAACTACACGTTAAAAAGAGAAATCCTCCTAGAGATGTTTAAATGATTGTGTAACTTTATTATCTGGTCAGTCTTAATCTTTTCAGTCACGACTCCAAAAAAGATTTGGCCAGCTGTTATGGATGGGTAACGATTTTCTCATGTTCACTTTTTTTTACTGTAAGAAATCGAATTGTTCATATGTCAGTGTTGTCTTAAGCACCGTGTAATGCATCACTTTCACCATTAATGGCAACAATTTACAAAGCTGTTTGGCAACAGCCAGGAAAAACGAACACTTTGCTAAAGCTAGGCTGTTAGAAAAACTGTGTGAGGTTTTCTGGCAATGGAGTACAAATATAAGAAAAATGCTAAACCAAAGACATAAACCACCAAAAATTTCTGTGTGGAAATCCTTTAAGAAAATAATCAAATGTTAGGTCCAGTGCCACCTTGCCCAGGTCAAGCTAGCATAGCTTTAGTCTACCATCACAATGGATATAACGAATTATCCTAAAGAAAGTCCATCCACAAAATCAACAGCTGGCTTTGTCGCCAGATGAGCTAAGTTTGATGCTATTGTAGCTCTTGTGGGCTATTAATCATAATCTCAAAGATGCTAGCTAAACATGTGCTTTGCATCAGTTTTGGTGACGGCTTTGGAAGTTTGATGTAATTTGTTTAAAGTCCTATCAAGACAAAACCACCAGCACGAGACTGAAGAAACTGATCATGTAGCTGAACTTTCAGGTAGCAGAAGTTGCAAAGCAGTTCCTCTCCACAGATTAATGGACAGCGCTTACAACAGTGTTGCATATTACCATCACATGTTAAATGATGAACTGAAAGTGTTGCAGAACGAAGCCATAGCAGAGCAGCATACTGCTGAAAACCCCATAAATATGCTTTCCATGAATACTTGAGACTAAACAGCTAAATAACACTAGCAACATGGAATTAACCTGCACCAAAAACCTGCATGGGAAGTGGTGAGAAAGTTGTTTCTGGTCATATCATCTTCCTCACTGCCCCATGCTGGTTGCTTATGCTTCATAAAGCTATGCTTGAACTGGTATTAGAGCATTACTTTTTCTAATTAAAAGGTGCTTACACTCTATCGTAGGAGTCTTGGCAGGAATACTTTGAGAGAACATCTGTATTGTTGATTGTTGTCTTCATCTTGGGCTTTGGTTTTGTTTTTGGTTTAAAGTTTGTGCATATTTTTATTTATGTGCTCACATTTTTGGAATTAGTTTATATTCTTGTTTTATTTTGTAGAGGTTGTTTCCGTGTAGAGTTTAGATTACTTCCTTTTCACATGGTTTCTGTCACCACCTGCTCTTCATTTTATCATTATTTCCTTAGTGTAAACTACCAGTATGTATAAAATTTATCGGTTTCTTTAATATGTTGTCAAATCGTTGTCTGTTGTCTTCATGTTTTGTCTTGTTTCTTCCTCGTGTCTTTAATCCTGTCAGTGCTTGTGTTTTATTAAGTTACATTTCTCCTGAAGTCAACCTGCCTCTTTCCCCCCTGCATTTGTGTCTTCATTCCCTGTTGCATTTAACAGTTGTGCTGGCTCAGAAAACTGCCAATTGTTTCCTCAATGGCAACTTATAAAAAATGCTTTATTTAGTTTTGAGTCCAGTTGTACGCATTAACTCTCAGGAATAAAATCTTTTTAAGGGAAAAGTAAACTATATCACAGGAGAAAGTGATCTTAAGTACAGCCATCCTCCAAATACTTGTGGTTGTGATCCAAACCATCAATTTAAGAATCACCAATCTAAAAGTGCATTAAGAAACTGAAGTTATGGCCAGCAGTTTAATTTATCTAATCATCAACATTAAACAGGAAAAAGTGATAAACTGAATAAGACTGGAATAAAATGAAAATAACATCAAATATAACAATTAATAGATAATGATGAATAAATAATATAAAAACATAAATTGGAGTGAATGGAAGCAAATAACCTCATTAAATGATGTGATATAAAAAAATTTAACAGTCTAGAGTTTTTTAGCGGTAATAAGGTTTTAACTACCGTTGTCAAAATGAAAGCATTGATGCAAAGCAATTAATCTGTGGAACTAACACATGCACTTTTTCTTCTAAGGTTAGGACATCTAAAAAAAAGTTATTAGTGAAAATTCTGAATTTGGCGTTAACTGATTCTGGGCATATATAGGGGCTTTATCACAACAGTGAACAAAACCCACCAAAAAACACTTTATCTTCCTTATTTCAGAAGAAGCACAAGTTTAGCTGATCTGCTGTTATGGTTCAGATGTGATCTTTTATGGAAAGGGACGATAATGAGGAATCATTATGAATTATTAATCATGGTATATACCATGATTAATTGTGAATTTAAATATTTGTGACATCTGTAGTGACAATCTTGATTCTTAGAAACTTCAGTGTGTATCTGGTTTTTGCTTGCATATTATCTATGATATTACTGATGATTTGCTATTCACCTCTGGGATAAATAAAGTATATTTCATCTCATTTCACAATTATCATGAATCACTGAAGAATAGGAGTGAGTTCACTGGCTATAATAAACTTTTTCCCCTGAAATTTTCTATATTTTAAGTATTGATAAGATTACAATAACCCAAGCAAGCAAGAATGGATGGTTTCTTTTTTTTTTCTAATAACAAAGGGCAGTAAAATATTTAAGGCAGTCACATTATGACATACTTGCCTTTATTGTCAAGCAAATGATGTATTTATCACATAAAGCTTGAAAACTAGATACTGTATGATAGCTTTGGCCCTAAACATCACATATATAATTACTAATGCACTCTAAGTTGTTGATTTATCAACATTTTCTAAAGAAATCCAGCTGAATGTGGGAGAATTGCGAAATGGTTATTGTCCTTCTGAAGGTCACTGGTTTGATTAACACCCTTTAAAATCTATGGTGAAGCATCCCTAAGTCAAACATTGACCCTCAACGTGCCTCTCACTTTAAGTTGCTTTGGTTCAAAGTGTCTAAGGACTATAATATAACGTAAAACATCAGCAATGTGGATTTTACCTCATGATAAAACCTGAATAAGGGGAAGCGATGAAATTAGATCAAGGTGGTGCAGAAGCCTAATTCCACACTAAACATAATGACATCGTGTCTGCTGGGACCACACCAGACCGCTGAGACCACCGGCTTAACTGAGCGCAGACACAGGACTTGCAGTTTCTAAACTTCCTCTATGAACTATTCACATCTGGGGTTTATGCACATCTCATCACAAAAGGAAGGAATAAGATCTCTTACCTTGGTTCGTCCCATCCTATCTGACCCATGATGCCTTCCATCCACATGAGGTTTTCGCGGACCACCGAGAAGAACTGCACCTTGTCGGTTACGGAAGTCACCTGGACGCGACTGGCCTCGCAGGAATTCAGCAGCTCCTTCCACGCCTCCATCACTTCCTGCTCTTTCACCATGATGGCCTCTGCCTTCTCGCCAGCGTAGATGGTCCTCAGCTGGGCGGCATTCTCCTGCAGCTGCCTCACCTGCACCAAGACACAAGAAGAATCCAAATAATTTGTTGGGAAAAATAGACGTCTTAATGTGTGGGCTGGGTAAAAATACAGTTTTCTTTAAAAAACTGTGTTAAATAAGAGCAATAACTGCGCATCTTGTTAATCATGAGCAGTCATTCCACCGCATAGCTGATTCTGTCACTTGCCTGTGCAACTAGCAGCTGAAGGGCATGCTCAAAGGAGTGCATGAGCCTCTGCAGGGTGGCTGGATTGGTGATGTTGGCTTGGCACGCCCTCACCTCTGGCAGCTGCTTCATCTTCCCTGCGATCTGAGCCAAAACCTACAACACAGGAAAGCGCTGTCATCACGAGCGCTTTAAAAATAGAAGCCGCGCATCATGGCCAGACTGTCTACCTGAGCACGGCGCACCTGAGGCACGACCGGGCGCTTGTTCTGACTGTACCTCTTTGCAGTCGGTGAAGAACTTGTGCAGCTGGTGTGACGCTACCAGCATCTGCCTGCGGGTCTCCATGAGCTCCAGGAGGTCGGCCCACGACTCGTTCAGGCCGTCTTTCCACTCGGCGATGGTGGCTGCATCTGAGTGGCCACAGTCGATCATCTCATTCACCATTTTGTTCACCTGCTCCATGCGCTGCTCCCCAATGCTGTTGGTTTCTGAGGCAAACTTAGTGAACCTCTCCTGAAGCACCTGGAGCACAGAAAACAAAGAACCGCTATGAGGACTACACATAAACCTGAGAACAATTATAAGTTTGACTCTAAGATATAAAAACTGTCAAAAGAGCAAAGTGACCAAGAGGAGGAAAGTGAGGAAAGTAAGCAGCCACATCGCTGCAATGGAAACCAGATGTTCAACATTTTCATGGGTGTAGTTTAACCCCTTAAGGTTTACTGAAACTCTCAGCATTTTTAAATCAGGCTTAAAAACTTTTTTATTTGCAGACTTTTATGATGAATGATTTTTTCTTTCTGAGGGTTTCTTTCTTTCTTTAATTTTCTTTTGAGATTTTACTTTTGTTTTTAATTCT
Source organism: Craterocephalus amniculus (assembly GCA_036024015.1). Classification (NCBI taxonomy): domain Eukaryota; kingdom Metazoa; phylum Chordata; class Actinopteri; order Atheriniformes; family Atherinidae; genus Craterocephalus; species Craterocephalus amniculus. The sequence goes on along the minus strand of JAVQJG010293583.1, from coordinate 18,865 downwards.
TTTTATTGCTTTCTGCACCTTGCTGTAATGTTTCCAATGTTTGTATGTAAAGCACTTTGCACTGTCATGTACATGAAATGTGCTATACAAATAAACTTGCCTTGCCTTCAAAAAAATAAATATTGGAGCAAAGATCATTCATCTTAAAAAATAAGGGGGAAGCCGCACATGGACCTCTGATAGACGGCTTGTTGAGCAGGGGTGGCTGGCCAGCGCAAAGTTTGGATACAGATGGGATCTTTGATCATGGAACCCATCCCCCTTTTTTTTCTTTTTCTTTTTTTCTCTTTTTTGATTTCATTTTATTCATTCATTTATTTCTTTATTTTAACCACCTTCTATTATCATCAAATAAATTATGAAAAAAACCCAAATAAATAAATTAATTAAAAAAAAGTTTAACGTCTTAAACCATTGCAATATTTTCAGAAAATCTCCCCCCAAAAAACATACCCATTATAAATAAAGACAAAATAATGTTGTATTAATTTAGTCCATTTTAACCAGGGAATTCACACTGAAGATCACAGACCTCTCTTTCAAAGGAGTCCACACCAGGAAAAGCATCAGCAAACCCATAAACACAACATAATCACAATAAAAAACGGAATAAAAATAAAAATAGACTAAATGAAAACAAAAAAAATGTTCACCCAGTATAAGAATATTCTGTAGACTGTTCCAGTCTGAAGGAGCTCAACAATGGGATGTTATTGTTCCTCTCTATGTACGAACACGGAGGTGGGACAATTTGTACAAATCCTGAGAAGGCAAGCATCAAACCCACGTTAGAGACACACACACAGGGAGGAAGCAGACCAAGAAGGACTTGTACCGCATACGGGTTGCCAGATCAGGCCGTTATTACAGTGGTAATAACTTCATAATTAGATGTGTAAAACTGCACAGGAAACTTTGACAGGAACGTCACTTCCACCCTTTCCACCATTTCCTCCACAGGAAGCCGAGGCTACAAGGAAAATTCTTAACCCACAAATCAGCTCTGGTTGGGGGGTATTTTTGGAATAAGTGTGGACCATTATGGGGTTTTCCAGCCTATAGTATTCCCAGCTATTATACATGAGTTTTATCAGGATCAATATGTTTTCATTTTGATTCTTCTTTGTCTGTTTTTTTTTATTTTGCTTTTAATATTGTCTTGTGGATTTTTGTGTTTTAGCTTGACTCCATTCAAGCTGAAACCAGTGTTTCACTTCCTGGCTTTCCTGGCAAGAAACAGATCTAAAAGGAAGCTAAAATAGTAAAATAAAGCATCTAAGTATCTCAAACACTTCCTTCATCACCTCCTTTAACAGAGGAAATAAATAACTGCAACTTTAGGATATAAATGTAAATATAGGATATAAAATATGTGACCTGATATAATAACATAATTATTATATTGGGGTTCATAGTTTTGCTCATAGATGTCTCTCGTGGTAGAACAGACACAAAATACCACGTTGATGCACTGACCGTCACGTCCTCCAGGTCCTGACCCAGCTCGGTGGAGCTGGCCACGGCCTCGCGCTCAGTGATCCACTTCTCCAGCTCCTCCACCTCCTTGTTGAGCTGATAGAGCCAGTACTGCTGCTCCAGCTTGGTCTTCCTGTGCTCCACCATGTCCTTCAGAGACACGTACAGCCGGTCTATGTGGGACTGCTGCTTTGTGATCTGCTCACTGATGAAACGAAGAGAAGACGGAGTGATACAGAGTTACTGATCAGTCTACGCTATCATACATGTGAAAAATAAAGCTCCTAAAGCCTTATGCAGAAATCTGGTGTTTACTAAGTCTTAAAAGACTTAAATACAACCTCGAATGAACAAAACTAAATATTTTGTTCTTCATTTATTATCTAAAAAGTGGGTAAAAACTAAATATATTCCTTCTGTTTCCATAGAGTTTTATTAAATTTGGAAAAATAAAAAATATATAAGTACACCAATAAGAGCAGAGCTTCATGGCATTTTATTGTGATGGGTGGAGGGGTGGGGGGTAACACAATACCAAATAGTAAAGATCATCAATGATCCCAGTTGGAAGCAACTGGGAAAGATAATAAGACAATTTTAATAATCTTCCCAGCAGTGGATGTCCGAGGTTCAAACCGGATTCTGACTGCTGTCTTAGTGAAACAAATTGCAAGAGCTACATCTCCAGGCCGCCGTTAGCAAGATAAATGTTAAAGTTGACAACAGTGCAATTAGAAAAAAACCTGAATATGCCTGACTTCTTCAGGTTGTTGGAGAAAGTGTGTTTGCTCTGAAAAGAAGCCAACTGCATGGCTTAGGTTTGCAAGGTTGAGGTTGGCTTTGAACAAACGTCTGGAAAAACATCCTTTTGGACAGATTAAACTAAAGCAGAGATGTTTGGTCATTATTCACAGCAGCATATCAGCACAAACACCTCAAACTAACAGTCAAGCATAGTGATGGAGGCCTGATGAGCTGGGCTTGTTTTGCATCCAGAGGACCTTTAAGTCACTTTGCACTCAACACGATGTCTGCTGGAAAGCAAAGTATTCAAGATCTGAATGCAAAGCCATCTGTTCCACAGCGAAAGCTTTGCTTAAACTGGATCATGCAATGATCCCAAACACCAACAAACTTAGGACAAAATGTCTAAAAAAATAAAAAATAAAGGTGTTGCATTGATCCAAGCAAAGTCCAGATTCAGAACTCAGTCAGACAGAAAAGCTGCGGTGGGACCCAAAGAAAGCTGCATAACTCTATAATGAAATCCTACAGATTATTAAATGAATGCTGTTAAAGTTGTCTCCCACATGCTTCAGGATCACTCAGTGCATTTGATTTTTACTCGCTGTTGTTCAATTGAGACTGCATTTACCTCATTTTAAGGCCAGCAGGTGATTTTTGTTTTATTTATTTCAACTTGATAGGTATGACACTAAAACAGAAAGAGGGGACTGCAGAGAAGTTGCAGTGTGCAAGAATAAAATGTCATCCATGCATGGGGGGTGAAACCCACCTGTCTGGGTGTCCCAGTTCCAGGAGACGTTGGCATTGCTGGGACAGCATCCCAACTGTCTCTGCGTAAGTTTCCACCGTTTGCTCTAGGGCCAGGTGGGTCTTCAGCAGTTGCAGGGTGGTTGCCTCATCCTGAAAAATATCACAGCACGCCGAGGTACAGCAGGTAAAACGTGTTGCCTGTGATGCAGATTTAAGTGGAAGCTTCAGTGGGTGTTAGCTTTGTACGTACTGTGCCTTTTTCCTCGCTGGCGACCTGGAGTTTCTGCCCTGACAGCCAGGACTCCACCTTGGCTGCCTCGCCGTAGTACTGATGCGACTGTAGCCCAGCATCCAGCATCACACTCCTCCTTTCCGTCTCCAGCTGCAAAACCTCCCACAGCTGGCGCACATGCCCCGCCCCCTCACGCACAAAGTCCACCTCAGGAGTTCTCAGAGAAGCAATAATTCCCGCTCGGTCGAGGACTTCCTCAACCCGAGCCCGCCGTCCCGTCACCTCTCTCTGGAGCGTCTGCAGGACCAATCGGAGGTAAGACTGGAGACCGAGCACGGGGAGATCCCATTTCAGCTGACCACGGCCAAACGTCAGCCATGACACTCACCTGGTTCTTCTTCGCATGCTGCTGCACACTCTGGAGATTATTCCCGTAATCCTTACAGGAGGCCAGTGGAAGCCTCTCCTGGATCCACAGCTATCAAGCAACCACACGAAGGACATTACAAGTCAGAACACAAACTTAAGGGAACTGAAAGCAAGATGAGACAATATGTCTTCATCTCCTGTATAATGTATATTAGTTTCCTTTCATATACTAACTCTGACAAAAGAACGAAGCAGATACTTAAAGTGAAGGTCAAGAAGCTCAGAGAAATGAAGCGTGACACTCACTATCTCATCCTCCAGGTCCTGGGCGACCTGGTGCATCTCCTTGGAGGCCAGCAGGATGCGGCGTCTCTCCTTCAGGGGCTCAATGAGGCGGACGATGCGGGTCTCCACCACGCCCGATTGCTCGCCGCCCTCCCTGTCACCTGCCATCAGGCCTTGCTGGGGAAGGCAAAACCCCTGCAAACTTCCCAGCTCCCCCACATCCTTGTAGAAGTCTCCTATCTGAGACTCCATAGCCTGCACCGGAAGGAAGTGGAAGGTCATGTTACAGACATGTGAAGGGTGAATGAACACAACAGATCAGCTGTTTTCCTGCATGAACATTTCACGGTTTATCTGACATCCACCAAATTTTAAAAAGAAAAAAATCAAAAAAGGGGTTTGCAATTAAAAACGCATATGGAAATCTTTTAATATCAATATTTTTTTTTATTTTATCAAATCGAAGTCCAGCAGTCAAACTAAGACTAAGTAAATCACTACCCCTTAAAAAAAAGGTATCCTGTTTTTTCTGTTTTATTATTTTTAAATGGATTTCTTTGTTTAAATTTTTTTTATTTTTTCAATTTTAAATGTTTATTTTTCAGCTTGTTCTGATATAATGCTTCTGAATAAATCTTAAAAACTGACTCATGTGTGAAGTGCATTGTTTTTGGAAATTTGGCTACAGATATAGTCTGTGGACGTCATCATCTTCAACTTTTTCACAAGATCTGGTGTTAAAAAAGCAGACTGAAAATCCCCAAATCTGCATTTTAAAGAAATCCATTTTAAATTGAAGTGGCGCCAAAAAATGGTTAAAGAATCAAACTGGGAAACGCTTCTACCCTTAGAGTGTAATAATGAGCATCATCATTCACTTTTTCCCTGTAAGTTACACAAACTCCAGCTTTTCAAGAGGAAGCATCCAAATAAAAGAGGAAAGAGTTAAAGCTGGCCTACCAGTGTGCACTTTGTGCAGGTGAAGACGCCACTAATTCAGCTCTACAGTGTTTGATGTGCGCTTTAGACTGTATAGGTATGTACCTTGAGATGTTATGGAGCTTTATATGGGACATAGAAACCAGAATCCCAAAAGACTGATACATTATAGCAGGTAAATCTGAAAAGCCAGCTTTACTATGTTACCATCCACATCAGGCAAACATGACACTGATGTATGAGACAGCAGGCCAGTAATGACAGAGCAGCCACAGGAACTCTGAAGACTAAATCTAATTTAGTAGATTGTCTGTCATGTATTTTTTTAACTGACCCTTCCTGTCCTGCTGCCATTTCTGGCACTGCACAACGTTGCCTCTCTAGTTAAACAGCATGCCATGTGACCAATCATTGGGCATCTGGTTCTGATTGTGGCCCGGTTTAAAAGGCCTGACCCACCTTAAGAGTTCTAATAGTTTAATATGTGAAGGTAAATTCTGCAGTGCTGCAAACCAGTTCTCGCTGACTAATGCTGCGAACTCGCCAGCATGCAGGCTCAGTGATTCTCCCGAGCTTATCAAGCCACGAATTTCCACGCTGTGGTGGGTGATGTACGTGTTCACTTATATTTTAGATCCTTCAGCAGGACAACTCCTGTGCAGAACCACGTCTTCAAACTTTTTCTCACTTTTCTCCTTTTTGTTTTGCTACATTACTACTTTATTTTTTAAGCACATGTCTTTCCACATTCCACACTGTAAATACCGTTTTCAGTACCATTTTAGCCCTTTATCTTATCCAGAAAAGTTCATTTCTACCTTTATTTATTCTGTGCTATTCAAGTTTGTTGGCTTTAACTTAAACCCAACGTCTGCTGAGATTTAAGACTCAACATCTGGAAGTACAATATGTCCCAAATCAAAACAACATAAAAACTAAATTCATATGAGCGTGTTGAAAGATTCAGGGAAAAATGGGTTCAAGTTCTTTGACAAAGAATAAATAATAGAATGATCTAGCAGAACTACAGCGATACTTTTCAGAGTTCGATGAACAGCTTAGCCACAGACATCTTAAACCAGGCAAGAAAATAGCCGACTTGCCTGGAATTTCTGGAGCTGCTCATTGAAGGTGGGCAGATGGTGCGCCTGCTCCAGCTGGGGGGGCTGCTGCTCCAAGTGGGAAAGCTGGTTGTCCAGGTCCGAGTAGCTCTTAACCGCCGGCTCGGGCTTGTTATTTTCAAATAGCTGGCGGGCTTTGGCCTTCGTCGTGGTCTCAAGGTCGGACCAGCACTCCCTGATCTCCTCCAGCTTCTGCTGCACGACTGAACGCAGCTCCGGCTTCTCCTGGATCAGCTCTTGACCCTCCTGGATGGAGAAGGTGGAGACCGTTAAAGATCATCCCTTGCAACGCACAACATCCAGGACATTCGGAGGTGTCTAAGTTTATACTGTCTGAAAATGACATTAAGTGAAGGACTGCCATTTCTTGGCTGAGTGCTTTCTTCTGCTTTCCCCTCATTTACTGCTTTAATGTCAGCTTTTCCTTACAGGGATGCTTCTTATGGACTGAAGTGATTACTGCCTCATTGGTATTGTACAAAGACTCTACGAACTGCACGACTGCAGCAGAGATCCGTCCCCCATTTTAGATTTAAAGTGTAAAGTAAATCTCTGTCTACATCAGCATTCATTGTTAGCTAATTGTCTTTAAAAAAAACAACTGGATCAAATATCCACGCTTGAACCAAGATTATCATCCTGCAGCCCCACAGTCCTGTAGACGTGTGACTGCATGCACTCCGTCACATCGGGAAGGAACTGGGAGAATATCAGATAATGCCAGAAAGTGAGTGTCTAAATTTGGTTTTGTCCCCAAAATAGAAAGGCACAACAGATCTCCACGCTCAGGCTGGGGCCCCCCTGCTTGCAGAGAAGCAGGTGTATTAAACAACGTTTGGCCTCAGGCTGACCTAAAAATCATGCCTGCTACGTCTAATAAACCCCTGTTCTGTCCTTCGCTTGCTCTCCCTCCTTCACTAGATCCCCAGCTTTGTTTATGATGTGATCAGGATGAGAAGATGCGGTGAGATCAAAGCTTATAGCATTTTCCTTTGTTTAAATGAAGCTTCTTTTTAATTTTTTTTTCCCACGGTTAAATTCGTTCCAGCTTCCTCAAATACCAAGGAGGGAAGTAGTGGGTGTTTTCACTTTATGAAAAGAGTCATAAAATTCTTGCATCTGCTTTAGGATATCTTTGTGGTTTATAAGAAATAAAAATAATGCAGGTTTCTTTTTGTTTATGTTAAAAGAAACAAGCTTTTCTGCCTGCTGTTATAAGATGGTGGGAGCTCGTATTATAATAACAACCATGTTTGTGATTGGCTGCATCTCCTAAATCCTGTTTCTTTCCCTTTATCTTTTCACAGAGTTGGACCTACATCCTCCTGCTTTCATAATGCAGTGCTGCATTCCTTCTCTTGGCACAAGCTCTCTGCTAGTGCTCACTCTCTCACATCCCTCTCTGCTCCTATCTTCCCTCTGCCTCGCTTTCCCTCTCATAATGCAGAGCCAGCAGAAAGCAAGTCTCTCTCTCTTCCTCGCTCTCTCGGCTTTACTGACACACAGAGCGAAGCAGAGGGAGAAGAAATAAGACAGGGGGAGGAGAGAGAGAGAGAGAGAGAGGGGGGAAAAAAAGGCAGACTACAGGAAGAAGGGGAGGAAAAGGCAAGCGAATCAAAGGTTTATGGCACAGGAATGAGGCTGCGGGTGTGCTGGGCTGTGCTACAGCCTGGGAACAGTCGGATCCAAAGGGCATTTTTGTGAAGTGAATTTTCGAGGCGGTCGAGGCTGACATAGAGCGATATTTTAAAGGCTACCACAGATAAATCATGCTCTCATGGCAGCATTGTGTTGCCAAATTCTGCAGGGTTTCTTACAATGCTGATGCAGCATAGTGAAACAGTGGGTGGGATTAAAGAGCTGCTTTTATACTACTTGCATAAACAATGTATTAACACCTACTGTATGCGTAAAAGGTACTGTCACATTGTTGTCTGTGTGAAAATTGCAGTAGTGCTTGAAGGTTTGGGATCCATTTATACAACATTTCTATTTATCTGCATGAAAATTCCCCTGTGTATCGCACAAGTCCTCATTTGTTCATTGAGGAAATTACATTTCAGTGTGTCCTCCAGGTTTACAGGGAGCCTTGAGGGAGCGGGTCTGGTCCCCTCACACCTAAAGAATAATTAATCTGTTTCGACTTTTCAGTGTTAGTTTGTAATTTACATTTAACAATAACAAACAGGATGTTAATATCTGTAACCATAAATTCTGCTCTGCTGAATCACGTTATCATGCACTGTGTAGCTGTAACAGGTAACCACACTATGAAGAGAAATGGTTTTCTTTATTATATAATCATATAGAAAAGATCTGAAACCAAAAAATATTTTTGAGAGCAAAAGAAAAGAAGTGAGAATTATGTTTTTAAGGTAGAGATAAAAACAAAATAGGTTGCAATTAAAAAATATATATTTGAGAGAGCATACTTCTCCAAACATTGAAAACTTTGAAAACATTAGTTTTGGTTGAAGTTGGAGAATATGCCCTCTCAAATACATATTTTTTTATTGCAACCTATTATGTTTTCATCTCTACCAAAAAAAAAAATTGATTCTCACTTGTTTTCTTTTCCTCTCAAAAATGTTTTTTTGGTTTCAAATCTTTTCTATATGATTGGATAATAAAGAAACAAATTTCTCTCCATAACACACACATTACAACATCAGTGTGAATAAAATGTGAAGTTGTGTCACATTTTAAAACTTTGTTGCACATTAAAATGGTCATAACTGATGGAAATGTGGTGATAAAAAACTATTTTATATAAACACAACTTTTTAGAAAGGGGGGATTCTGACCATTTTACTTAATGGAATCGCTCCAAATATTTTTATATCTCAAATCTTAGATAATGTATATATATAAATATAGACAGTGATTAAAAACTAACACATATTGGATCCACATTGAGCAGCAATACTAGAAATGTCTACAATGACAGTAGTTGCACCCCTCTAATATAATTGTGGCAGGACAGAGGAGGGCCCCAGTAGGGATTGAGCCCACCACCTCCCAGGTGAAATTCATGTGTGCTGACCAGTCAGCCACAGGCATATCCCTGTTGCTCATGCTCCGTGCAGGCTGCCACATATTAGGAATCCATGGATCCACCCTTAGTGCTACATGGATCCTACCGACAACACCAGGCAGGGTGGAGCGGGGCCAAAGCAGGGATCGAACACACCACCTCCTGTGTGAAAGTCTTGGGCGCTTTTCACCCTGGAGGTGGTGGGATCAGTCCCCACCCAGGCTCTCCTTCGTCCTGCCAAATAATGGTGGGGAAAACGTTGCTACAAGAATGCGTCGAGACCTTCCTGTCCACTGAGTTAAGTGGTGATGTCCCCCACATTAAGACGTGTCAACAGTGGTTACGTTCATTATTCAGGTAGAAGTACTGATAGAGTTTATAAAGGACTTCTGTAGAAGTATGAACTCACGCTTTTTTAAAATGTAAGTATAGAAGTGAAAGTACTGGTTTCAAAGATATTTAAAGACCCATTCCTTAACTTTTTGACCACACTATACACATTTTTCATCCAGGATGCTTGCGAGACACTGCATTTGCGCTTTGTTCTATATTTATATTTCACTGTAGCAAACGGATGTAAAATAGCTTTAAAGAAACATTAGGAAACATAATATTGAACCCTTCGTTTGAAATGTTACACTTAACTGTCTGTCCATTACAATGATATCTATCGGGATGATGGTGAAAACATCTGTATAAGCCAAATAAATAAACCCATGGTGTAAAAATGAACTCTGGATCCTGGTGTGATGCAGGCGCTGGTATCAGGAAGCTTTTACAATGCTGATGGATTTAAGAAATGAAATTGAGAGGAAGACTGACGTGATTCTGTAGGGTACAAAGGCAAAGCTTTATAAGTTTAACACCTGAAAAGTTGAATTTGTTTTAAAGTTTATTTAGAAATACAAAAAGTGGGCAGTAATGGTTTCATACTTTCTCAAGAGTAAAGCAGCTTCTGTCAAACACATAGGCCTATGACTTGTTTCCAGGAAAATGTAAGAGTTTTCTTATCTCTGACTTTCAAAAACTGAAACAGAAACAGTGACAAATACAGGGCATGGTATTGGGGTAATCTTTGAACTGGAACTCAGCAAAAGGCAACAATAGTTGCTCAAGAGAACATCTTTCATTTGTGCTAATACACTTCATGTGTCGTAAAGGTCAGAGTTAAAACTAATTAAACACATTCTTTAACTGAAAAATGTGTGACATGGAAGATTTACTGTGCATATCAGTGTTTCTTCCGTCTGATTATTTTTTATCTGCTTGCAAGGGTACAAATCTTAAGATATTTTAGGTTCTGGAAGAATTAGGCTATGCAGACTATAAACTTTCAAGCTGCACTGCTGGTAAATCTGTCATTAATGACAGTCCTGCAACACACTATGAAGAAGATAGGATAAAGACTTGTTTGCTGTTGCCTCATTATCCTTCCTGTAATTATACGTTTTGTTTGGAAGCTGAGGATACCAGCTGTAGGAGGTTTTCAGAGGTAGGCTATCTGCTAAATACAAGCTTTCCGCTGCTTAACAGTCTTTGGTTGTTGTCTGATTCGCCTCCTCACAGGTATGTAACAATTCTTTGAAAATCAATTTAAAATCGATTCACACTGGTTTAAATGGCAATCGATGTAGGTAAAAGAAAATCGATTCGCATGCAATGCATTAATGCAATCAATGCAGATGACGTAAAAAAAAAAAGAAAACTTCTTTTGTTCTTTCTGCAGCGAGATTTCAATTTGAAAACTAAAAAAACATTGAATATGAAAGTAAAGAATTCTAAAAAAAAACTAAATGAAGGCTCGGTGCACCAAAGATAAACTTGTTTTTTTTTTAAATTCCCCACTTTACCCCTCATGACTTAAAATGCAGACATTTTCATACTATTCAATGTGATCGTAATCCACACTGTGGTTGTTGTTTGTTTTCCCATTTAAGTTATTTACTTGCCAACAAAGATTTAAAAAAGAAACAAATCCATTGATTATTAACATGAGTTCAATTAGCCAAGGCTGTACCGGTGCAGTACACTGAACTTTACCACGCTTAACATGTTTTCTTCCAATGATAATAAAGCTACATAACTTGGGTTTTGTTGTCCAAGGAATGGGAGTTATAAATTGAGTGTATGTGCGGGCTTGCATGGTTGCTTGTCTCAGTTTTAGCCCCGTGACAGATTCCAGAAGAACCCCTGCCTCTTGCCCTTTGAGAGCTGGGATGGGCTCCAGCTTCCCTTCGACCCTGAGCAAGATGACAGGGTATAGAAAATGGATGGATGGATAATTGATAAATGTTGACAGTGTTGGCTAGTAAATATTACAAATTATGTGCACAGGCATTGGATGAGTGCTACGTGACTCCTGAGATCTCAGCCTACATATGTTATGGCAGTGTTTTTCAACCACTAGTGTGCCGTGAAAGATTGTCAGGTGTGCCATGGAAAATGATCAGATTTCAAATAACTGGTCTAAAAAACCCTTTCATATTTTCGGTTTGTGGTGTGCCTTGTCATTTTTTTTCAATGAAGAAAACGTACCTCAATGCAAAAAAGGTTGAAAAACACCTTGTTATGGGATGCACCACAATCCTGGCTGGTTACATTGTAGCATCACTGATTTTAGTGTACCACCATGAAAAACTAATTGAAAATATATTAAAATGATCCAATACTGCATATGTATGAATGATAAAGTGTCATTTAAAAATAAATGAGGTCAGGACCTTTTAAAAGATGGGCGAGGAAATATTTATATTTAAGGAACAGAGATCCTTCAAAATCAAAAAAGTTTTAACACATGCATAAGTGTGTCACAAATGTGTTCATATTCATTATTGAGGCTCATCAAGATGGAAACGGTTACAAAAACCAGATCTTTGGGCTCTACTGATCCACAGTCAGATGGACAAATGGAGGAAATTCAACACCGCTGTTATTCTCCTCTGTAGTGGTCAGCCAACAAAGATCACTCCAAGCGCATGTGTAATAATCTACAAGGTCATGAAAAAACCCGGGACAACTTCGAAGCAACTGTGGGCCGGTCAGATGTTGGTTAAAGGTTGTTTCCTACTTCCTACAAGGCATCGGTCTGCTGCACTCTCAGCCTCTACAGATGGCCATTTTTTTTAACGCAAACAGACAGACAGTCCTTCAAAAAACTAACAACGCAAAGGCTCTGTGTGTTGATTGAATGCTGATTTGCCGGCTAGAGCTTAGAGGGGCTGACGACAGTCGATTGCATAACCGAGAGGACAAACTACCAGAAACAACAGGTGACAACAACACCATTAGAAAATCATCTTCTAACACTTCTGTCATTACGCAGAGGTGGAAAAGTAAGTGACTGAAAAACTGTAATTAAGTAAAAGTATCTCAAATTCTACTAAAGTAAAAGTACCCATCTAAAAATCTGCTTGAGTAAAAGTAAAAAAGCGCTAGATTTAAAATGTAATTTAAGTAAAAGTTACTTAGTACTTTTATTACCGATAAAATGAACTTATACTTTGTTTAACAAGGATAGTTTTACCTGAACAGAGAATGATGGGGATGCAAAGAAAAACCCACATGGCATCATAACGAACATCACCGAAGTAGATCGGTTGCAGACACTGCTGTACGTGGCATTCTGCAAAATGCTGTTGAAGCTTTTTTTCTCTCCTTTCATAATTTTTTTTTCTCAGGAACAAAGAAGGTTTCTACTGTAGTGAAGTAAAATTACTTGGGTCAAAACTGAGAAAAAGTAAAATTACCTATTTCAAAAAAATATTTATAAATTTACAAATTGTTCACAAAAACTACTCAATTACAGCAACCTGAGTAAATGCAATGAGTTAATTTCCATCTCTGCCTTTATAGGCCAAATGTTTTTGTCAACTTTGACCTCTGTCTTTTCTCCAGCAGAGGAAAGCTGAAGCACCACCAGAGCCAGGAGGGGCCAACTGTTAAAATGTTTCTCATCAAAGTGCAACATGTAGACGGGCTTGCTGGGCATCTACAGAGATTTATGCTGAGCTCCAATTCTAAATGCTTATGAGTTGACCAAAAGCAAAACACTAAAAAAACAGCTTGCACAGCAATTTAAAACCATTTAAAGAAAAAAACTGTGTTCCAGTGTAAGAACTTTTTCCTTTTTTGTAAATCATGGTGATAGCAGAATAATGCTTTGGGGCTATTTTGCTGCAGGATGGTTTAATATCATTAACTCAGCAATGAAATATGACTAATATGTGACACTGTGGTCCATTCACTGCCTCTGTATGATCATCTGCCTGGTTACTTGGCCGTAAGGCTGACTGGTCTGCACACATGATTCTCACCCGGGAGGTTGTGGGTTCAACCTCCTCCTGGGCCCTCATTTCTACTGCCACAAATACTAACACATTTAAAGGAAAACATCTGGACATCTGTCTGGAACTCAGCATAAAGTGGGATTTGGAGCGAGACAGCAGCCATAGGCACTCTTACAACTACTACATCACTACAACACAACTTTTTCTACCAAATATCACTTTTGCTCATCCCAAGTCATTTTCTTTAAGGAACCAGAAGTATAGAAATAAATTTAAACTGAAAGTTGGGATCAAATAGAGTTAATGTTTGGACTGACCCAAGAATAACACAAAGTATGGGATCACATTTCTTAGAGTGAAATATTTATGATGTGGGTTCAATGTATAGACAAAATATGATGTTTTGGGTAATTTTTTAAAGGGTTAAAAACGTCCATGCACCTCTGTGTGGGAATTTTTCTTAATCCGACATTTTTATTAGGAAAAACAAAAACCAGCATCATGAACTCTGCCTCTAAAGCAGCTGAAGGAAATTCAACCATCTTTCAGTTTAAACCACATTAGTGCTTTTACTGGTAGTTTCCTTTTGGTGTACTAGAAACAGATGACCGATTAAAAATGTTTTTTTAAATCATCCAAGTAATGCATGTTCATTAATCCCGTATAAATCTACAGGATGAGCTGAAGCTAGATGGTTTGCTCATGTGATAACAAAGCGCTGACCCCTGAGCCCACAGGCTTGGCACAAGGTCAGCTGTGACTCCTGTAACAGAGAAGCTCCCATAGATCCTCCATAGTGTGCACGAGTCGGGCCGGAGCTGCGCGCCTGGCTTCATGTGCTGAGTAAGTACTGTGAGAGAGCAGAGGCACAGGCCGCGGCGGGAATCCTTCCAAAAGGACGCAGAGTTCTCAGATCGCGGCAGGACGCAGCGTCATCTTTTCCCTCTGTCTCTCAGGTAACAAGAGAGACAGCGTTTGGGTAAATAAGGTGATGTCGGCAGGGCTATAGAGACACGGCGGCCTTTTTAACCATCTGGATGGGGCTACGCAAGAGCTCGTACCAGTCAGAAGGAGCCATCTTCTGTCCTCAGAGTCAGTCCTTCCGGTTTATATTTCTAGTATTTGGCATGAATGGTTCCACAAACACTGATGATTAAGAAGCAAGCATTTTCTTTTCATGCTCACAAATCTTCATATCTCTCTGAGAAGCATTGCATAAAAGGAAGAACATTAAAGGTATTCCTTAAACATCTAATAACAAAATAACAAAAAAACAAAAACATCTGATAATGAAAATTTACAATTAATGATTTAAATGACTGTTTACTATCTTGGTTGTGGAGACGAGATGATTTAATGGCAGTATTACTGTTTCAATGGTGCAGAAATTGACTCAAGTGTTGACTAAACCCGCTGCACATGCTTTTTCATGTTCAAATTATATTATTATGTTTTTAGAAGTAGAAATTGGTGCTACTTTTATCTTAATAAATCTAGCCAACAGTAATGTGCAGCTTACAGTTCAGGATTATCCATTTTGTAATTCTTTAGAAATAAATATAATAACACTGTTTCTCACAACTCTGAATATTCTAATAAAAGTATCACAGCTAAATGCTACAATGTAATGGAGATCATTGGGTTCAGTGTCTGTTTTACATATTGCTATCTACTGGAGGATATCATGGTTTATGATAAACAAACAAAACCATCAAATAGATTAAACCTATCCTGGATGGTGTATCACACGTCCCGTAGTAGTGAAAGGGGAATAAATACAACATTTCAGAAATGCGACTGCTCAGGTCTCCGTGGTTACGCCCTACTGGTTGGCAAAGGAGCCGTCTGATTGGCCGTGGAATGTTTGGACGTCTTTGAAAACAGAAAATGTCTAAAAGGTGGAAAAGCTGTGAACACATTGAGAAAAGAGGGTGTGCACCTATGTCAGATGAGAATAAATTTACAAAAAAGTAAAGAGACAGAAATGCTGAAATCCAGGATCAGAAATGTGGACTGGGGGGAACTCCTTTTTGTTTTAGTAAAAATCATTATATTTAATCCTTGAAAATGTCTTTTTGCATCACACCTATAATCTGTGAGGCTGCAATGCTTGATAATTGTGATGTGGTTGAAGGTTACTTGTTAGCTAGCGATAGCTCAACTAATTAATCAAATATATAAATAAAATGACGCATCATAAAAGATGTGCTCCAGGTATTTTCAGATTCAGTTTGTTTAACTTTGTTTTAATAGTTAACTCAAAACCATTTACCTGCCTTTGTAAATCTGGTCACCATGTTAATGCGTTAAATGGTCTTCAGGAGTTGAAAATTGACACGTGAACAGTATAGAAGCTTTATAGAAAACATGATGGAGAGGAAAGACGTGTTGCCTCAGTGTTTCATGACTGTGTAGAAGATTCTACTTCATAATTTCCTCCATGCTGACAGTAAAAATTAGATAAAGCATCTGCTGCTACAAATCTGTCGATACAACCAGTGTTGATCTAAATCTTTGTCACATTCCTTCACAGTAACTGAGAAATCCCTAATTATATGCAGACATTAAGGTTTTTAAAAGCCTTCAGACTTTTCTAAAAATGTCCCCCAATGTTCAAAACAAGCCACATAAATACCAGGAACTGAAATTCTGGTCAGACATGAAAATCCATGCTCCACAAGTTCATTTAAGATGATCTTCACTCTCATTTCCATGACTAACAGCGGCAGCCATGTTGATTGTTTGGCCAGTAGATCAACTCTAGAATTCATGATTATTTGGCATAATTACCAAGTTTTATGCGCCATGATTATTTTGCTGTAAGATCTAGAAGAATTAGTCGCATCCCCCAGATATTCTGGATACAAACCAGCAGACAAACCATGTATAATGGCAAAAGAGCAGCATTTGTGTTATCCAATGAGCAGAGTAAAAAAAGGCTTTTTACACAGATGAAGTGGCAATATTTGAGGAAAGATAACTGAAACACAGCATATTTCCCACAGAGAAAGCATATAAATACTACTGCTTGTATTCAGAGTCATATCCTGGACACAACGACACATGAAGCAACGTAGTCCTGTCACGAGTCATCTTATATCTCTTGTATCGTAACTTCAGGTGTTTGACCAACTCAGACAGATTAGACCTTCAAAAACATTTAATATGAAGACAACTAAGATGGCTACAGAAGATTTCAACATTAGGTAATACAACGTAGATGGCTTGTCTCAAGAGCTGTGGTTATAATTAGTTTCACTGCTATCTAATGAATATTTTATAATACAGCACATACTACCACAATAGTTTATTTAAAGTCTATAGAGTACTGAATTTCTAAATCTGCTCAATGAAAATTAATAATTAAGACAAAATAACAAATGTCAACAAATTCTCCCAGGATGTAAAAAGGAAGATAAATACATCTGAGCAAGCCTGAAAGGCTTCACAAATGCTTAAAATCATCTGAGCTTAAGCCCAAACAGAAGACTTTTATTGGCACTGAGATACATGAAAAGGCACCCAGGAGCTTTCATTTCCTGCTAATAATTCATGTATGAATTAAAATGAAGGAACTGTGGGATTTCAGCTGAAAAAAAAAAGTTTCCGTATGACATTTTGCTAACGTTCACATGATGCTTGGGGCTGAAATTGAAAGAGCACTTCCTGATTAAACCATACCATGTTTTCTTTAAAGATCAATCTGAATTTCTGCATCTGCTTTAAATGGCTTAAAAGTCATCGTATGAAATGATAGAAAAAACTGTGTTTCATGCCGACTCCATGGCCGTCAGCTGGATTTGTTGTGAGCAGCTCGACATGATGTATTCTTCCTGAATAACAGCAGCAGTGTAAGTGCATGTTAAACTTGCCAAATGCACTGTGCAATTAGCAGAATGGGACTCTCATTGACTGATAGAAATGTCAAGAGCCCACCTGTGTGTCAAAGCACGGAGAACATTCTGTGTGGCTGGGACGCTGCTCTGTCGGTGTCGCAAAGCATGATGGGAATCCAGGGTGAAAAAAAAAAAGAAAAAAAGAAGCAAACCAGATAATGTTTAATGATGTGAACTGATCTCATGTCAGCTGGAGATATCGTACAGGATCCGCTGTGCTTCTGGCCTGTGCTGCTACAAGGTTCGCATGTCCTCTGTATGATCCACTGTAGCCTCCAAATCAAATTCCAATTAGTCAAACCTAAGTGCGATCAGACCCGAAGAACCTCGGGGACCACAGCAAATGCTTAACTGGAAAGAACATAGCTGCTTTATCAATATAACCTTGAGAGTGTAACAGGATGTCCCCAAGCTAAGGGATGAAATGAAAGCTGAGTGATGACATTTCACCCATTTTCACCTATCCGACTGCACGGCCACCACACCCACCACCAACACTAGTTCTCAGTCATGTGATCTCCTTGGCATGTGCTGTCTCTCTCATTCTCTCTCTTTATCTGCCCCCCCGGGTCACCTCCACTCACCTGTTCTATCTTGGCCAGCCATTCCTTATTGCGGGCCAGCTCTGCCATAAAGGCCTGGTGCTTCAGCCACTTCCTGTGTAGCTTTTGAGCCTCATCCCGCGCCGTGTCTCGGGCCATAAGCATCTTCTCTTCCACCCGCTGTCCCAATCACTCAGCTAGGGGAGACAAAAATAGCCACCATCAGGAGCCCAATGCTCGAGCCAGCCCTTCTTCCCCCCCTTCCCACAGGACGTCCTGCCTGCCTCCTCTACGCAGGAGCCACCCGGTCGGCTCTGCAGGGGCCTTAGGTACCTGTGCTGTCACCGCCCACCCCAACCCCCCACCAGACACCCTTTTCTGGGGAAAAGAAAAAAAAAATCAAGATAAGCACCTCAGCAGTGGTAGCAATGGAAGTACTCCAGCCCTTCCTTAGGGTCGCCCCTGGGTCCTCATGCCCTACCGCTTCATGGATCTTGCGGTCCTGATGCTGCAGTGCCTGCTAGCCAGTCTCAGAGAAGGCAAAAATCGACAGGGAAAAAGAAGAAATGCGCCAGTGACAACACCGGTAGAGGATGATATACAGATCCAGGATTACTCGGGGGTATTTTTCTAGCTCCGAATGTCAGTTTAAAATCCAGCCATCAGTGCGGGGTGTCGATGTAGCATAGCCACAGAAGAATCCTTCAGCAGGGGCAAAAGCCTGGCTGTCCACTGCTCGCCAGCCTCGGTCAATCTGTAGTCCCGTCTAATGATGCTGTAGATAGGAGGAGGAGGAAGAGTTGGAGTGGGAGGAGCAGGGCGAACGGGATGCAGAAGCAGTGCAGAGGAGGCTCGATAACATAAGCCATCCGCTCTTCAAATGCATCGTTCCCTCGTCTGCAAAGATGAACATGCAGGCTGGGTTGAGACAGCACGCTATTTTCTCTTCTCAGCTCTCCTTCCTCGAGTCCCTGTACGGCTCAGCCGCGGCTGCTGCATGCTGCTGCAGTTCTTCCCTCTCAGCTACGCTCCCGTGTGTGTGTTTGTGTGTGTACTTGAGTGTGTGTGTGTGTGCGAATGTGTGTTCAATCACAATCAGCACTGCAGTGCCGGAGCAGAGAGGGAGAGCGAGAGATGGAGAGCGAGCACGAGGAGGAGTGGAGAGAGGGGGAGGCAGTAAGACGAGAG
>JAVQJG010293569.1:0-19546 GCA_036024015.1 Craterocephalus amniculus | reverse complement strand
AAACGAAAAGCTCCCGATATCTCCGGCTACATGATGAACATCAAGAAAGTGTTCCAGAGTGTTATTCAGCGTGAGGGTGAGTACAAAATGAAGGCACATCATTCTGAGGGCGGAGTATTCCTTTAAGTGCCAGTTTAGATCTGACATCCATTATCAGGGTTATCTTAATTTCAGAATTAGTTTTAATGACAGTAATAAATCCAATGCAAAAATTCCGCTCTTTAATTTTGAGGTGAACCAGTCAACAAAAACCCCACACACAACCATAAACCAGTAGCACCTGGTTTCAATGAAAGCTTGAATGGTTCGAGGTATAGACAACACAAATAAAAAGTTATGTTATTTATTAATCACATTCTAACTCTTTTTGCCAATCACTTTTGAAAGATGGATAAATCCCTTTTCCTTCTGATTGTAGTCTGGACTTTTTGTCATTTAGTGAACAAAAAGGTTGAAATTTTGTTACTCTGTGGGAAGCTGCATAATCATCCTGATGACATACTTACAGCTTAATTGAAAGTAGGTTTAAGGATATCATCAGGATGATGATATCATGAAAGTTTAGAAACACATAAAAAAAGGCTAATAACTGCATTTACTGAGGATATAATAGTAACAATTTCCTTTGGGTCATACCTGATATCACCCTATATCATCAGTTACTATGGAAATGCAATTGTATATTGAGCCAGCCCCCTTTCCTTGTTCTATTGGATCTGAGCCAAGGAGAGGTTCTTGCATCATCTCTGCGCAATGCAGATTTATGATTCATCACCGAACATCCCTTTCATCCAATGATTCACGGTACATTACATCCTCCCTGGTCTATCTGCATGTTTCCCTTTCACACATCATTTCGTTGTTTGCTCCACACAGCGGATTGGGAACAGCCAGCCCCTTTAGCCCGCACTCATGCCGAGTTAGGTGGAAAGAGTTTCATATTCATTTTCAGTGTTTAACCCGACAGTGCTTTTGTTGAGAGCTTGTTTCCCGTCAATCAGCCAGGCACAACAGTTCATTTGCAAACACTCTCATTAACTGCAGACACATTTGCATATTCAGAATTATGCAGGTTTTTGGTTTGTAGAGGCAAATTACAAGGTTATTCTGCTCTTTTTTTTCTTCAGGATGTAATTATAAATAATTCTTACTAGATAAAAAAAAGAAAAGTATTTTTTAAGAATGTCAGACTTATTAGCATTTGGATTATGTTGTCAACAACTGAATAAACGTCAGAGAGTGGTGACTCCTGTTGTTCTGCCAGTGGTTATACATGACTGACCAATCAAAAGGGACCTCTTTGTTGATGTCTTAATTAGAGATGGACTTTGCAGTGTTTCCTGTAAGTGTTTCTCTAAATAGCTCTTGAATAGGGTTTTATAACTTTCAGTGTTAATGAACATTAAAGCACTTTCACTTTTCCCAAACTGAGCTCCAATAAATGTCTTTACATCACACGAGAAAGCGAAAGTTCTTTGCAGGATATTCAAGGGGGAAGAACTGTGGCATGACATTTAAAGTTGCAGGGGGAAAAGTTTACACCCCTCCCTTCACTTACTCCTTATTCCTTCCTCCCATGCTCATCCTCTTCTTCCTCACCAACAAATCCGGCTTTGTTCCCTGCCAGCACACGCCACGATTAATAGCCTTGTCAGGGAGGATAATTCTAATTCAAGGTGAGGCTGGCTAGCACCCCTCGGTGCATGACCACAGGCTGCTGGTGTAGACATCTTGTTAGGAGAGGGAGCGATGGAGGGTAAATCCCAGCTCCTCTCGTGTTACGTCCTGCACCTTCGAGGGAGATCGGAGGGGATTTTCTAACAGCAGATTCCCTGAGCGTAGCCTGAGACCACCTGCACTAATAATAAGGCTTTCACAGGATGGTGGATCGCAGAGTTTTAGTTTTGCAATGTAACACTAGGGGTCATGACAACGGAGGATGGTCGTTGATGTAAATATACACGATGATGCACAGCTCATGCAAAAAGAAAATGACAGAAAAATAGCTACAAAAACTCTTGAGAAAAACGTAAGTTTATGAGAGAAATATTTTTGGATTATGAGATTAGATGTTCCTGAGGTTTTTAGCTTGTCGGCTTTTGAAAATGATCTTAAATCTCTTCGTCGTGGGAAATTCATTTTAGCAACTTAACAGCACAAAAAGATATGTTGAATTAGGTAAATTTTAATGTTAATGAATATGTTGGAAAGACCAGATTTTTCAAGAAATATACACTGTGGTTACAGATACATTTGTTTGTTGTTTTATATGTTTTTACAGAACTACGGCATGTGCATTAAACTTGTATCTAAAATTTCAGTTTTGGTTGAAATACCACATGCAAAAATACTGATAGCGTTTTATAAAATACACTCTGCCCAACTTTAAAAAAAAATTTCAGACATATTTTTCAGCAGGTAATTAAGCCAGTATATGTAGCCCTAAGAAGAATACACACACACTTAAAAAAAAACTTACACTTTGGAGAAACATTACTTTTTAGCAGAGGATGTTACCGGCAGCAGATTCTGCAGCTTGAGAATCTCATCATATTCATTCATGCTTTAAAATCCTCCCTGCAGGTCTTCATAGTTAACTTGACTTGCAACAGGGGAGCCCAAGTCCGGTCCTCGAGATCTACTATCCTGCAACTTTTAGATGCCAACCGTCTGCAACACGCCTGAATCAAATGAATGGCTCGTTAATTCTGCAGAGCTGAATGACAACTGAGGGAATTCAGGTATTTGATTCAGGTGTGCTGGAGAAGGGTTGCATCTAAAAGTTGCAGGATGGTAGATCTCGAGGACCGGACATGGACACCCCTGACTTACAATTTAAAACAACAATGTTTTGTATAACTAATGATGGCATTTCTATTTCCACAGTCTGATCAGAAAAATACAACTATGCATTATGAATGAGTGAAAAGCCATACAGCAACATTGTGTATGATATAAGTGCACCTACAATCACGTAAAACAACATTTATTTATTTTTTTGAAAACGGAAACATCGACTGAAATATTAATTGATTCAAACAAGCAGCTTTCTCCTGGAGACTGTTTAAGAAGATGCACGAGGGTCTGAAAAGGGAAGCCAATATGTAATAATACTCAATTCATTGTGTTTTTCTTCCTTGTTGTCTTTCTCACCAGAAATATCAAAATTATAATTTATATATTTATTTGAAAGAAAACAGGACTTATTTTAAATGTACTTTTTTTTAAAAGCCCATCTGGTGACATTGAAAATTTTTTATATGTAGCCACATGTTACTAATGCAACAATATCACTTTAGTGATATATTTAGTTAGTCAAACAAACCTTTTTGATTTTTCTTTAAATGTGCGTTATGGTATGTACACAAATTAACTGTCGGTAGGTTGAAAAAATGGTTTAATAAGGTAAACAGGAGTATGTTAAGATTTTAGGGTCCAGAAAGAATATCATACATTTAGATTTTTTCTTTTTTAAAAAGATGATTAAGTTTGCATTGGCTGAGAAAAATCAACTTTCTGTTTTGCTCTTTGAGTCCCATGCGTCTGCTCAATTCAGTGCAATTGAGCTTTATTTCTATAGTGCCAATTCTTGACAATGTTCTCTCAGGGCGCTACTCAGACAATCACTGAACCAATTTATAATAAATAGCCTATGGCCAAATAGCAAATCATTCTTCCCTTTTTTTTAGTTTTTTATCTTCCTCACAAATTAGTAGGACTTTGGAAACTCACAAAGAAATGATGAATCTTATGTCAGAAATGGGGCTGCACGGTGGTGTGGTGGTTAGTACCGCTGCCTCACAGCAAGAAGGTCACTGGTTCGAGCCCCGTGCTGGGCTGTAGCCAGTGAGGGCTAGGCAGTAGAGCACCAACTCTTCACGGTTCAGTAGTTTGCGTCAGGGGTTGGAGCCGGGTTACCTGGCCAACACAGAAGTGTTTCAAACCAGCGGCATAATGGATTAAAAACAAACTGGGCCGAGGAAGAAACCTGTTGTTTCGGACTTGAAGAGTCCCGCATAAAGAAGGTAACATTCATTATCCCTATTTTCCGCTGTGCTGTCTGTTCCTCAGTCACGTAAGGAGCAGCAGAGAAACTCTCCCTCACTTTGCTGGGTGCCGGGGTGAAGTGACACACCGAGCTAACGGGCCGCCCCGGTGCTGAACAGCCTCAGTAAAACACAAGTCACATCTACAAAACTTGAATAATATTCATATTCTTACCTGCGACCTGCCCGCACCAGAAAAAAATATAATCCATGCAATATTAACCCGCAAATCACGGGTGAAATGGCCGCCGCAGGACCGACAGGACTCTACTGCTACCAACATAGCGATGTACAGCAGCATCAACAAGCTAGTAGAGGCTTAGAAATATATTCAGGGATCAGAATAGATAAGACACAGGCAGAGACGTCTCTGTGCTACGTGGCTGTAGGGGGGGATGTTTGAACTTTACGACAGTAAGCTCTCAAATGAAACCAGTAGGGGGAGCTCCGAGCTGGAGTTGCATAGTTCTGCTTTAATATTGGTCAGAGAAATCTTCTTTTAACTTTTTCCCCCCTACTTAAATTTTGGCAATTATTCTCTGATGTAACAGTCCTTCTGGACATACTGTATTTAAATGTCTTATTTCTAATAGCCTTTTCTACTAATATTTTCATTTCGATTTATTTTCTTTTGTGACTTTCTTCATCTCCTTCTACACAGTGAATCATTTGCGCACTCTAAATCCTCATTTAAATGGGACTGTTTGCACCTGTTATTGATTGCACAATCATTCTTAGGATCACCCGCGAATATTAGAAACACAATTGGCCCAAAATATTTGCAGGGCAAATGATTTAGCTGTCACTATTTGGTATCTTTATAAATCAGGGCCTAAGTGCTTTAATCTATCACAGATATTCATATCCCAATAGACATATCGGGACACAATGTAGGGTTTGGTGTCTTGCCCAAGGAGACTTCAACATGTAGTCAGAGGAAATCTGGAATCAATCCATTGACTTTCCAGTTGGCAGACAACTGCTTTTCCTCCTGAGCTTAAGCTGCCTCAATGGGTGTCTGATGGTGTCTCACACAACCATTACAGGCTGCTAATCAATATGCAAATCCAAACCAGTTACATTTCTGTCTATTCAGGCACCATTGCTTGCATGGGAAATACTGTGGGAAGACTGTCTGATGAGCATTCTAATGTCTAAACTTAAAAGTTGTGGCCCAAAACTTTTTATATCCATCTTCATTTAACACAAAGTTAAATTTTTAATCTGCAACAATGGTAGAATATAAGTGGCTAAAAACAATTAATTTAGTCTTCCAAGATTTCTCACTTACTTGCAAGCTCTCAAGCCTCTCCTTCAATGTCTGCAGCGTCTTTCCGGTCTGTTCTGGAGAGAAGCCATGTTTGCTGTATGACGAGCCTTTTCTGTGATGTGGATCAGGCCTGTGGTTGCCGTGGGAGCTGTGGGGATCACTGCTATGATGTGTTGAAGGCCCATGGTGCAAAGAAGATGGCCCATTACTGCTACCATCGTGTCCATGGTGGTCATCATGATGGTTGTCAATGTTGCTATGATGGTTGTTATGATGGGTGTCATGATGGCTGTTATGGTGATTGTCAAGGTGGCTGTCATGATGGCCAACGCTATGGTGACCCCCAAAGCCCTCACACAAGGTCAGCTTTGCCGTTAGCTCTCTGATGGTCTCCCGTTGGTCCAGGATGGTTTCTTTCTGCCTTACAAGGCTCTCACGCAGGTGCAGGATTGTGGCTTTTGCATCATCGGACATCGTGCCTCGATGGCTACCGCTGCTATGGTCGTTACTGTGACTGTTACTGCTCGGTCCATGTGGCACACTGGGTGGTGAATAGCAGCTGGGGTCTGCCTCTGGGGGAACGGGGGTACAAACAAATTTGGGGCTGATGCCATGTTCATATTCTATGCCATGTAAACTACCTGCTGCTGCAGCGCATGAAATGAAGTAATAAAAAATTAGACTGCGAAGGGGGGAAAGGGGGAAGAGGAGTCCCAGAGAGGGTGCACTCCATTGCCCCTGCCTTGCTGATGAAGGCATGAGACTCAGACTAATTCTGTCTCTGGCCATATCTGGGCAGAAAGCAAGTAATTCCTTGACAATTGACAGTTTGTCCAAGGGTTAGTTTTGCTGAGAAGAACAGCATGAATGGAAGTAATTTGTCTTGGATTGATGGCTGTTGGGGTAAAGCATGTCAATAGAAAATGTGTAGCTGAATTATCCTCTAAGATATGAACCAAAAACTCCAAGAATTTATCCACAGTTATAGAGAAGGCCGATTCCGAACTCTTTCTCTTTGCCACTAAGACAACTTTGCAAAATCTGAATCAAAAGTTCTTTAGATCCATGGCAACTTAACGGACTATGAGGACTCAGATCATATATCCTAAGAAGCTCTTCCACCGTCTTCAGGATAAGGTGTTGGGCTGCAGCCAGGCAGGTAATCACTCCTGGCTCCGAGGACTTCCTGCGCTCAACAGCTGAGTATAATCCCTTTAACTTCGGCTTCTAACCGTCCATCCAATCCAAAAGTACCATGACCTATTGCACACAGAGAAAGCAGATAAAAACAAGATATGAAGATAACAAGTTGGATATAGCAAAGACATAAAGGAATTAGATTTCTAAGTGGATTCGATCTGTTCAACAAATATGAAGTCAATGGTTTGCATATGCTTACCCATTACATTTACTGCAAAATTGTATCCAAACATTTGTCTACTACTGTACTATTTAAAGTTTTCTCCTATAAAGAATGTAAATATCTGATGAGGACACTTAAAGATCATCTTGAATTCATAGTCAGTACTGTCAACAGGGTAGAGTGAGACCTTCAGATCTAAACTGGCATTAATGAACGACAGAACACAGTTGGTGAGATTTTTGGTTCGTTCTGGAGCAAACTGTCACTACAGCGCTCCGAGCCGGACTTCCAAAGTATTCCTTTTAGCAGCGACTTTTGTTAGGAACCATGAACACTGAGGAATAAAATAGAGGTCAACAGTGCAGCAAAGGTCCTAAGATATTATCTCCGAGATATAGGAGGACTGTCAAGACACAAACAAGAATATAAGCATCCTTTGTAGCCACATCCTGGTTTTGAGGGAGAGAGGCTTCTTGGCAAACAACATGATGTGTCCTTACAGCTGAAGTCAGCATACATTGATGTGTGTCCTTCTTACAGCTGAAATTAGCATATAATGATCACAGTGTGGGCTGAAGGTCACAGAGAGGTAAATGTGAGTTGATACTTATCTAAAAACAGATGCTGAGAATAAATGATAATAAATTAATTTCTCCAACAGAGAGATGAGTATAGATGGGAATTTTGGTGATGATTGAATTACTAATTAAAAGGTGGTGAATAGCATACAAGGTTTGTCTTTATAGATAGCTAAACAGATTTTTAGCAATGAAATAAATAAATAATGTGTTAGTAAAGTTAACAGATTGGTTTTCCATCTGTGGACATTCCCTGTCTAAGCTAGCAGACAGTATAAGCTCAGTGACACAGAAAGGCGGGGGGTGGAGGGGGGTCTACAAAGCTATAGTCTAATTAGATTAAAGATAATAGTTTTTGCCCTTAAAGTCCAGTAATTTATATAATGAATGCAGCAAGGAGAGAGAGATTCAGAGTAAAAGGGTCTGATTTTCAGTTGTTATTGTATCATTTGGATTATGTAGCAGTTGTCCAACCTGACAGCCAAATTGGCTATTTGTTCAAACAGGTATCCACGGCAGAAAGGAAATACTCATGAGTATTTCCACATGAAAGCAAATTCCTCATTCTTTCACTCTGAAAATAAATTTGGGGTGTGGTTGATCTGGAGCACTTTATCATGTTGCACGTAAATCTTTTGGTTATTGATAAGAACTTAATTTTGTTGGTTTAATTAACTTAAAATCAATATGACTGTAGAATCAACAACTGTTTTCATTACTAAAAAAGGACTGAATTAAGTTTATCCAAGTTAATTTGTCAAATGAGTTCATCGTGACAGTAAGAATTACTTATAGTTTAATACCAACTGGACAAAAACCACAAAAACTTATTGGAAATGTAAATTTAGCAGGAATTTACGCTTTTGTGGATGCTGTAAATTTAAGGGATACACTTCAATTCCTGAGCTACCTTTAGACAGTGTTGTGGAATATTCGGTTTTGTTTGAATGTTAATGAAAATGAAATGAAATGAAAAAACACTTTATTGATCTTAGAGCTAAATTCAAAATTATCGCTCTTCAGGCTGCTGGAATGAGTGATCTTCAGTGAAAGGCTTGTTCAGGTCCGACACAAGAAGCTTGCAGTTCCGTTTCTCTTGTGCAGACATGTCCAAGCCGTGTACAGACGCATTACAGTCTGGGACATGTTCATGCAGCCGTGTCTTGGTGAAGCACATAATGCTGCACTCACATTTCTCATTAGTTGGAAGAAACCTGATAGGTTTACAGTATTCCATTCATGGTCAAACATTAAAGTTTTTCTGTCATAATTTCACTAAATTCTTATTTGTTTAGAATTGGGGTTCATTTTCAAGGAAATCAATTTTCATCACTGTTTGAAATTGTATTTATTAGAGGAAGAATTCATAGATTAGAATAATAACTGTCTATTGGCTGGTCTCTGTTTAGCAGCAGAAAGTACACCTCCAGCATGCTTGTTGGATCAGGCAAAGAGCAGGACATAGAGCCAAAAAAAAAGAAAGTTGCAGGACACATAAGCTGTTGCCCCTTCTAAGCTCTTAATCTTTATAGCCTATCAACAGTTCAAACACCCTGTGCATCCATGACAGCGAGTAGAAAACAATCAGGTCTCATTGACTGCCCTTTCCATGATACTGTCTTCCAGTTAAAACAAAATTGACTTCTCTTTTTTTGTTATTTTCAAGCATCAAATTACTGCATGAACTAGATTTCCCCATGACAACTTTGAAGTCAAGTCAAGATAGTGAAGTTTTACAATCCAGTGAAACAAAGAAGTACAGTACTCCATCCTGGGATACTACAATCTTAATTGAAAAAGCTACTAAACATTCAATATTTACTTAACAACAATACACATCCTGCTGTTAGCAGCTTCAAAGTCTAATTCATTTACTGTTTCTGAGCAGTAAACATGTTTCTCTCTTTCCGCCTGTGAACTGAGTCCTTTTTAACGAGGCATTCAGGGATGTGCATGCAACCAGTGTCTGAAGGCCTAATCTGACAGCGAGCCATGCTGTCTGATACGTAAAGACAACATTAGGGGAGATTTAAAGGCTGTGATACTTTGCACAGACACGTGGCACTGCATGAGAAAAAGCATCACACAGTAAGTTTAAGCGATCTTCAGGTGTGCTCATTGGCTGTATATTAATCATTTAAAGCCCAACCCAAGAAAAATGGTCAATTTAAGT
This sequence comes from Craterocephalus amniculus, assembly GCA_036024015.1. NCBI lineage: Eukaryota > Metazoa > Chordata > Actinopteri > Atheriniformes > Atherinidae > Craterocephalus > Craterocephalus amniculus. The sequence continues at coordinate 10,116 of JAVQJG010293569.1, read as the reverse complement.
TACATGTTTAAAAAAAAATTTGAAGTCATTATTTGGCCCTTAAACAAAATGTGGTCAAAATGAACACGTTTTTGGGGGGATATATCTACTATTTATTACTGTGCTGTACCATTAGAGGGCAAGATTATGGTATTGTATATTGTATACAGCGTTTGAGCAATGCTTTTACCATAAAGTGAAGCAAAATGTCTCGGAAATATGATACCTTTGGGTTTACAGACACACCGGATTATTAATAAAAATGTTTTTTTGTAAAGAATCTGTAAAATGGTTAGTAATGCACTTATTTTCTAACTTACAATGTTTTTAAAATATAAATAAACAAAAAAAATTAATGAATACAAATATAAAGGGCAGCTACAACAAAAAGAGTTTTTCAGCTTTTCTCTTATTTACAAAAGGTAAAACTTCAATTTTTGCTCCTAATTAATATTTTTGGACTAAATCCCCAAAAATCCTATTGTGTCTTTTAGAGGTCAAAAGTACAAAGCTGTTGCTTGTACAATGCTTGAATGTGCAGTATGTTTAGATCCTGGAACCTTTTTCTGCTCATGTCTCCCTCAATGGATCCATTGCAGAGTGCATGTCTCCAGAACTCTCCTGTACCCTTCCAGGGTGACAGACTAATTGGATTGGTTGGATGTAAAACTGTTTAATGAGGGATTGGCTGCATGGTCCCGTCTGCCAGAAAACTCTGGGAATCACCCTCCCATCCACAAAGTCAAACCACTGTTTCACAAATGTCACTACAGAAGATTGAACATGCATCAGAAATTATCCTGCCAAGCAAGATGTGCAAAAATTAATCAGTTGTTGATGTTTGTAGAAATATAATTCATATCTCTCTTAACATAAATCTGTTAAATAAAAGGTAATGGAAAACCTTATTGACGACGCATTTAACAAAATTATTAAAAACATGTCTGTACACATTACGTTACTTTTTTAAATGTAATTATTAGCCCATTGCCAAATAGTTAATTATCCAAGTTGATGGCATGTAAACACTGGGTAGATTGTTATCCCTACAGCTTAAAGAAGTCCCACCTCCTCTTCATCCCTTTTGCAGGCCGTGACCTTATCCTTGCACGATTAAACCTTTGTTTGTCAGGTGTTGTTGCTGTACAGTAAACTTGGAGCGGAAGTGAGTTCCTGTATATCCATGTGGACTTGCCTGGCAACACCAAAGAGCCAATTGGGGCACAAGAAGGGCTGAAGAAACTATTTGTTCATTTCCCCCTCTTATTGCATCAATCTGATGCTGAAAGTCCAAGAAATAAATCAATTATTTGAGAGAAAGCTGATAATTTAGTCTCTTTTTGAAAATAAATTAATAAATATCCCAATAGTAAATAATCTTATGGTAATATAATGAATCAGTGCAGTTCATAGCTCAATTTATGCTCATTTTAGAGTTTCACAGATCACTTACATTAAACAGTGAGTATATTTTCAGGAACCAAGACAACAATGTTTTATTCATTTTATTATTCAAAACTGTTCGAATCCTTTATATTTATTTTTAAAAAACATCAACTTCTTTTTTGGCATTGATATTTTGAGGATTTTTGTCTGCAAGAGATTTGGACATCAACCCTGTGGACATTTACATTTTCTGATGACTTGCAGATGTATGGAACCTAATTTTGTTAAAACCCTCCATTCTTATTTCATGGAGAACTCTGATTTTTCTAAATAGCATTTCGTTTAGATGTTTAACATAGAATTTCTTTGTTTGAAATTTTTGTTATAATGTAGTTTTTAATGTGATTGTGATGTTTCTTTGCTAGTAAGCTTTAGAAGAATGTCTTAAAAACCCAAACCATGTTGATACGTTAGCTAATCCACCAGTTTGTCAAATTTTGACCTTTTTTTCAAGGCAGACTTGTTTTAAAATGATACTCTGGGTCTTACTGACATTAGATGCACAAGTTAAATAGATGAAAAAAGAAAAAATTATCATTAATAAAATGTTTCTCTCTTTCTTTTACCAATAAATACTTCCTCATCAACCAAAGCAACACGGTTCTGGGATGAGGCAATGTTTTTAACTTTTACAATTAATCCTGGTTAAAATACCAAACCCATTTTTTTTCATCTGCCTTTATACAGACTTTCTGAATATTCAGAATGATAGCAAACATTTCCATCAAGCAGACAAATGAAAACTGAGGATGAAGCACGGAGTCAGTGTGAACTCATAGAGCTGCATGCTTTCCATGTAACAGACACGACCTAGAAATGGCCTTTCAGTGGAAATCTGCATTACAGTCAGCAACATGAGGTAAAAGTCCAGAGAATTTATCATAGTCATATTTTGGGAAAATATGTGACCATAAAGTCATTCTAAAAAGGCGATGTTGTAAATTGAGTAAGATTTCACAAGTCTATTATTCTTTAAAGCTGGGTTTATACTCTGTGCCTCTGTGTGTTTATACTCGAGTGTAGATAAACACATCCGGTCGCAGTTTCTTTTCCAGATCTGCAGGCAGTGGTAGGCTGGTGCTGGCTCATAAACTCCACAAATTCAACATACAAACTTATGATCTACTGATTACAGTACATGCAGTGATTTGTCTGGGCCGCTGTTAGAGGAGCTGCACAGTCCAATAACTTTGCAGTGTCTGCAGCTGCAGCGCAGCCTACTTCACCATGGAGGGGTGGAAAATTATTCCTACGAAATATACAGAATTCAAACACATCACTCAGACCAAAGCAACACTGTTGCCACAGCAACGGCCAGGGAAGAATGCAGGCACAGTTTTCAGTTTTTTTACTCTGTTAGCGCGTAAATTTGTGAGATTATACAATATCAATACATCAGAAACTACAAACGGGCAAAACTCTGATCAGTGAGCACAGATGATTCAAACACAGAGCAGAGAATAATTCTTTGAAACCTTACAAAAAACAAATATGTGGAAGTAAGTGGCCTTTAGGCGCTCCTTGTGATCCGTGCACCAGCGTCGACAGGATGTTCTAAAAATATGTGGGCAATTTACCAACAGAACTAAGTTCTCAGCAGGTAGAAATTACAGCAGGAGCAGGTAATGTTCCGGATGCAACTCCTTGTATCCGGAACATTACCTGCCTGGGAGCAGGTTAGCTGTTCAGCCTAAGTTACTGTGGTGATTTACCCCGATAAGAAACAAACCAGCATTGTAGAAGAGAAAATATCCCATATTAACCCTGAAGTTACCGTGATAAGAGAAAATCCAGCTTCTTATCACAGGCCTCTCTGACCTTTTATGAGGTCTCCCCGGCCTGGGCAGGCTCAGAATAGTGGCAATGGCATTGAAAGCTCTGCGGCTCAGCCACAGAGGGTGAAAACACTTAGACTAATGTGACAATACACTAGCTTAGTGCAAGATATCATGAAGGCAGGAGTGGGGTTTATATCTGTCAGCGCAGTTTCAGAGAGGCTGAAAAAATATCTTTAAACAGAACTGATGATTCGGATTAAGAATAAAACAGTGAGCGATATTTATGTATTTATTCCTGTTATTTGATTCTGCTATGCTTACTGGAGCCTCGTTGTAAAAGTTGTGAACTCTTTTTGTTTGTGATTTTCTTGCAAAATAATCTTTATCTCCAGAATTCAGACTGCAAAGTTACTCTGTCATCACTTGAGGGAAGATATTAAAGTTCAGAATAATTCTGAATCTATCATCCACATCAGTTCCTCCTTGCCTGTGATTTTGTGCTAGAAGGTGTCACGCTTGTGTACAGGTGAACCTCTGATCTGAAGGGTGATGGATCATCCCCACTTTTTGTTTGGCGTCCTTAAGCTGACTAACCGATGAGAAGGAGTCGGACTAAAGGTTTCAGTGCTGCACGTGGCCTCCAGTATGTCAGCCCTGCACTGACTAGACGAGGATTCAGATGGATATAAAGTCAGGCAATCCAGATCCAGATCCAAAAGTTGGATTGAAACACTTCATTAATTCCAGATTTTTTTTTATATTTACTTAACATTATCCAAACAAAAAATTCTTGTTCTCATCACTGTAAATGAATGTAAAATTTAATTACAGCCCTCAGCATGCTAATCAAATTTGGATTACTTATATGACAATGGGATTTTGAAATCTTTGCTTTTTTTATTTGACATTGAAAAAACAAGCTCTGTTGTCTCTCATTAAAGATAAAAAAATTCCACAAAAGCCATGAGGTTTAAACATTTCATTCAGTCTGGATCAGCATGATAATGTGTTGCTTTGTTACTTTGTCGTTTTGACTCCTAAGCAAAACAGCAGAAATTTGATTAGCTCATTGCTTGATAACGTATCAGATTTTTCTTTTGATTGTCCCTTGAATGACAAATAATGTGAACTAAATTTGTAGTAAGGGATTCTTCCATGAATTAAATTTGCTTAGAAGGTTATTTTCTGTTTTTTTGGACTGGCATTTATTTAGGAGCTCTACTGACTTTTATCAACTCAACAATACAATAAGCATTAACTTTTATGTTATTTTTCTTTGGTTATTGGCTGACTGTTGATAAAATCCTGGTAAGCAATGTAAATTTAACCTTCATTTACAATTACTTTTAATTACAGAACCACATTGTTGATAAACATAACTAGAAAATTTAAAGCAGTTTTTACAGTGCACCGTATGTGTGATGTAGCAGCAGTTATAACCACTGCTGCACGTTCATTGTTAAAATACCGTGAACATCAGCTGTTCCAACAAGAGAGTTCAAGTCGAGGTGCAAAAAAACGTCACCAATTCAGCTGCACGTGACCTAAAGCTCATCATAACTGCTCAGATAATTGGAGAAGGTGGATGCACATGCAGATAAGTGAGGTGCAGATAGTTAAAGAGTGCCAAGAAAACCTGCAAAAATGCTGGAATGTCATAAAAAGAAGTGGCGTGTTGCTAAATGCTAAAATATCTTAAATGTAAAATAAGGGTAATGTGAATAAAATAAAATAAGCCCTAAACATGTAGAAATGTAAGAAGAAAGAAATACTTGATTACAGGAATATTTCAGTTAGTCTAGAACGAAGCAGCAATCTGACAGAAACCCTGACTAATTTTTACCATCGCTGAGACATACACACCCCAAAATGCTCTACAAGTTAAAGTACAACCCATTAACCTCTGTCCGTCCATCAGCTGCACCTACTTGTTCCAAAGCAGGATCATAGGGCAACTCATTAACCTTTGTGAGATGCGTTTATTTAAGTATCAGAACTTTTACAGTATTTCCAAAGTAGCTTACTAATACAATTTAAAACCACTTTTTTTGGTTCAATCTAGTCAAGCGTTTGCTCAAAAATGTTAAGGGTCAAAGATGTAGTCCTCAAACAAGCAGATTTTATATATAAAGGGATCAGATTGATCATTTAAACAGATCTGAAGTCGCTGCTGCTACAGGGAGTGCTAAATATGCACTATAAACATAAGTTACAGCTTATGGTATGCAGTTTTTGTGGACTTCTCAGTAAATCCTGATATTACATAAGGAAAAAATAAACCAACTACATCCGTAGACAAAATATATTATAAGAGTATGGAGTAGAATAGTTTAAACAAATATCTCATTGAGGCTGAAGACGCTTTACCATCACCATCTGTGTAACTATAACATGCTGAGATGTTTGCCTGTTTGTTTCCAAGCTTGACTGAGAAACTCACACTGGAGCTTTTGGGAGGAAATATTGTTTTCTAAAAGTCTTGGTTGTGAAAAAAGAAAAGAAATATAACTTGTAAAGAGCTTGTATAAAAGTTTTCTTACCTGCCTGCAAGTTTGAAGTCCCCAAGCTGGTTAGTCCACTCAGCACACTGATCAGCTTGAGGAGGATTGGCTTTAGATGGATAATTTTAACTCTCTCTCTCTCTCTCTCTCTCTCTCTGTCTCTCTCTCTCTCTCGTCCTCCTATATGTTGCAGCACACTGTTATGAACAGTGCATTTTACAACATATGAATATGACAGACCCCTGAATGGACTGGAACTCATTAAAACTCAGCCCCCCTACTGCCATAAATAATGACATTTTTATTGTGTTTTGTGCTTTATCTTTTTGCAATTTCGGGATTAAAAGCGGAACCAACCATACAAATGTTTGAGCTGTCATTTTTGAAAAAGCCAGGAGTTGAATAATATGGCAAATTAAAAAAACATTATAGTATTTCCATCCATACTGTAAACACGAGATTCTCAGGTAGCTGCCTTGGACTTTAGACATTTCTTAAAACATTTAATAACATTTGTTATATTAAACTTAAAATCTTTTGGAAAACGAGTAAACCTTTGCTTATTTCTTTTAAGTCTCCACAGCCTTAATTCAGAGGTGCCCTGGTGGTGTCGTGAGAAGGACAGAAAGTGAAAAGAGTCTGGCTATTCGGTTCATCCAGAGTGACAAGCGGGATTCTGGTAACAGGAAGATTATCTCCGGATTTTAGGCACTCAGGAGGAGGCTGATGGAGCAGTCATAAAGACGGTGTGGGGGTCAAACTAGAGCATGAAAACATCCATGGGGTCATGATATGCGAGGACGTGAGATGGGTTAGGAGAGTCAGGTTTACATGTTCTGTCTGTCCAATGTAGGCAAGTGGACAGACAGAACAAAATTCTTGTAGTTGTGCAACTTTATTAGAGGTAGCCAAGGAGAAGAGGAGTTTGGGGTGACTTGATTACTTTAAATGAGATTTGCTCATGGTGATTACCGGCCATTACCAAAGTTACAGATGCAGCAGAGTGTGGGATGTGGGTAATTAACCGACTGTCTAAAGCAGTGCTTCATGTCATTACTTGAAGCAGGTGACATGAAAAGATGGTCGGAAGGTAAAAAGGCCCGAGGACACCAACACGGTAGATGATAAATGGTTTTTTTAGAAAATCTGGCATCTTAAACAGATGAGCAGAATCTGTGACAGGCCAATAGCAGAAATCCCACAGACAGGACAAAGACATTCTGAATTCACATCTGGATCAGTTATGAGACTAACAGAGACATATGATCAAATAAAATCAAATTTAATTTATAAAGAACCTTTCAGGCAAGTGCAGCTCAAAGTGCTTTACATATAATAAAAAATGTATATATATTTATGATTAATAAAAAATATTTAAAAGTCTTGACGCACCAAATGTAACATCAATTTAAAAAAAGAAACCAACAAAAAACATTTTTATAACACACACCTTCACACAACAATTCAAATTATAACTACAGCTATAAAGTGACTCACATGAGCAAAATAAGATGCAACTTCACACTGATTGCGCTGTTTTTTGGAGTAAATTTGGACGCTGCATGTATCAAAATATAATATTGTTTTTCCCATTTCCATTTATATTTTTATGTGCCCTTCCTCCTCTGGTGGAGATTGTGACCTCAGTCTCACTTTATGTTAAAGCCAGATCAAATATGACATGATCACAAACACTGAGATTACTGAAAACATTGGAAATGGATCTTAAACCATATAAACAGAAATGATATAGAAATGATATGGACTGCTCAGTGATGTGAAAATCTAATTAGGTTTTATGAACAAGCGTACAATAGAAATCACTTAGTCTGAGCTCTTCATTTGATGGTTCTCTGTTGCCTACACGTTTATTTCATTGGCAGAAGGATACACCTGACAGTATTAAATGCTAGTAATTGTGAGACTTTTTATAAAAAATGATTGTGTGGTTACAGGAGGTGACATGCAGCTCAGCTGGGATTCAAATCAAAGTTGGCTGAGGAACAGTAGCCAAAGTAGCCACCATCCATAAACGCTTAAAGGCAGGAATCTGGCAACAGGAACAAAGATTGGCTGAAAGACTGGTGGCTGGTGGGTAAAGAAACCATTATTTCTGGAAAGACATCAAGACGTCTGTCAAACTTTGTCACACTTTTGGTGTTTGTATTTTTTCACTTATGTTGCTTCAGTCAAACAATAATTATTTTATATATTTTTATAAATTGGTCTTTTCTTAATTGTTGACTTTTCTAAACATTTTTGTGTCTTAACTCCAAAGTCAACACCTGAACTGGCTCAAACTCTGTTTGAAATCCCTCCGTTGACTTTTTGGCATCTGAACTGTTTTGTATGGATAAATAGGTGAGGCCACAAGCCTTGGCCTGCTTCCCACAAATCTCAAGTAGGCCCACCGACTGTATCTGCCATTCAATACGTCACAGGATGTGTCTGGTCAGAAGGTTCACAATGGAAAAGTATCACTTACCTAATTGGCTTGATGACAAGATTAAAAACAACAACACAGTGGTGTTTCGTGTCACACTGACTGTATAGTAATGAGTTTAAGTAAAAAAGGCCTTTATTGTATGACATGTCTGCTATAAGTGATACAGTATTGTAATGTAGATACTGCAAATATTCCTCAAATCTTTTCACTAATATGAACACAAACCACTCCAGAAAAATCAAAACAGTGTATTTTCTTTTAAAAGGCTTTGCACATCAAATATTTGCAAGTTTGAGGTTAAAACTTTTGAAGTCTCCACCAGGCACAACGTCATTATGTGGTCTGGAGCAATTAATCTCAGTTGCACATTGTCACTGAGAAGTAGTTGTAATTAACAAAGTAGGTTGTTTTGGATTAAAGAGAAAAGAAGCCCAAGGATAAGGTAGCAGGTTAGATAAGTTATCTTCAATTCAGTTCAGTTCAGCATTTTTTGTATGGAGCCAATTTACAATAGTCATTTCAAGGCCCTATAGTCAATTTAAGCATGTTCATTGTGATGTAATTAAAACACATCAACATTAATCCAACAGACCCTTCACTAGTTCCACCCTAAAACCATCATTGATCAATCGTATGTTAGCCAAAGTAACCGAGAGCAGAGTTTGTGGAAAACTTTCCCTTCCCTTACAAAATGCCGAACCGGTGCGTGTTGGGGACTTGCCTGTCTGATGAAAGATATCCAGAATATTTATTGTGTTTTTTCTTCCCTAAACAAAAGACACTCCTGGAAAGATGTCGGGTATGGATTAAAGACCTGATACACAGCCAAATCCATCGGAGTTAACAAAAACTATGATTGTTCAAAGGTAAGATGCTAACATCAACTACCACACTCAGTTTTTAGCTTCAAGTCAGTCCTAAAATATTAATTAAACGTTACTAATGTTTTAACAATGTGGTAAACAAATATACCAGTGAAACACTAGTAAATAACACCACAGTTTCCCAATCTAGTTGCAGCTGCCCATGACCAAAGAGCACATCATGGAGGTTGCAGAAAGCCTCCGATGAAAAGGTTTCCCTTGTGCACAAATGAAGGATAAACACGCTTTGGTTTTTAACATTACTCAGCCAACAAATTAGGTGAATATATTTCTTGAATGAATATTGTAGTCCCATCTGTTTTATTTTCTCTGATATTTTGAACTAATTCTGCAGAAATTTGACAAGATTGACTTCAGAATATCTTTCACTGAAATCGCTGACAAATTTATGTTTACATGCCTGTTAAATAATTCTGAATGAAAATGATGTCTTAAAGGAGCTATACCCGATATCACGTCCGGCTAGTTTAGCTAGTTTTTTAGCCTTAGCATGATGGTCTTTCTCTGTCAATGGGGGTTAACTTTCGGAATGTCCGGATTCTGTTCAGCCAGTAAGCATGTTCCCCTGGGAATCTGGAAGTTACGAAAGTTAACCCCACTGGAAAAGAAAGAGCATCAAGCCAAAGCTAAAAAAACTAGCCGCTATTGCTAACTAAACCAGCCGGACGTGATATCGGGTATAGCTCTTTTTATGTATAAAAATGGCTTGTTCTTACCCTGCGTTCACACCAAGCACTTCCATTCGCGTTCGCGCCTGTATTTCAACGCGCGAACACAGGATGTTTACCCGCTTAATTTGGGAGAATTATTCACGCAAATTAAGCGTTTTATTTGCACGAAGGGAGCATATTTATTCGCTTCATTCGCCTGTGAAAAATAACTTTCTGGAGTGGGAATGCTTGCTTGCCACTTCAGTCAACAAAGAACTTGGATGAGCGTGGTTATCATGAGAGAGTTACAGCATTTTACCTGCTTTGGAAGCCGGGAAACTGGAGGCGTCGGCGTGTTTTGGCGTCTATGAGACGTCTCATGGAGATCGGTAGCTAATTGGGAAGATGTCGGGCAGACGTCGGGGGTCAGAC
>JAVQJG010293538.1:0-10614 GCA_036024015.1 Craterocephalus amniculus | reverse complement strand
GTGTGTGTGTGTGTGTGTGTGTGTGTGTGTGTGTGTGTGTGTGTGTGTGTGTGTGTGTGCATGTGCGTGTGAATATGTGTGTTTAGGCCAGATAAAATGAGTATCTGAACATATGTTATCAGCCTCACACAGCCTGTGTTATTCTTTTTCACCTTTTCTTGGCGTTGCGCTCCTTTCCCCAGTGCCTCTTCTTTATTTAGCCAGAGCGATGAAAAATATATGAGTTTGTCTTGTTGTTTGGTCTCTGAACTGCTGCGCTGCTCCGCGCCTGTGTCAGACATATTGAAACAATAGCACTCCAGCTCTGGGTGATGTGACTTATTTGTCCGGCTCTATCTATTCTTCTCCTCAGACTTTTTTCCCACACCTCTGTTAGAGGATGGAGTCTCCGTTATCAGTGGCACTTGCTCCAACTGGCCAAATCCTAGTATTAAAAGTGAAACTCTTTAAGATGAGAGACACAGGTGAAATATTCCCCAAACATTGTACACAGAAAATCTTTAATTTGTTGTTTTCACGTCTATGGAAATTGGAAAAACCTAAACACAAGATTTCATTCCCCAGGACACGACCGTAGGCTGTAGCATGGGCAGATTCAGGGTTTTCCACCCACTGTTGACTTGGTTGTGTACTGATGGGTAAAGATTGCAAACTACAACCCTTTAAACACTTTTAACCACTACGGGGATGCTGCCTTTAAGTCTTGTGGGAAATAAGAGGCTGATAAAAGACTATGTAGAATTATGAAGACGGTATTTGAATACAGCGATTCTAAACAGACTTAGAGCAGCATCATGGTCTCTTATATTTGAACTCAGTAGTCAAAATATCCCAATAGAATAGGATAGAATAGGATTAATAAACAAGCATTAATAAACCTCACCAGCTCTGATCTCAAAGTCCAACATGTAAGTCCTTTACAGTAGCTGGAATGTGACACCGTTCCCAGCTTTCAGTACCAACTTCCAGTCAAACAATGTTATACTCCAGGGATGTTTCGCTACCTGCATGGATTTTGGACGTATCCCCCCTCTTCTTTTAAAGTTCCACCTCTGAGTCATTGCTGGTTTTCCCACTTTGGAACATCTACTGGTTAATTTGCTGCCTGTCTTTCATCCTGTCTCTTCTCTGAGCTCTCTCCAGCAAAAGCAAAAGTCAGTCCAATGTTGACGCTTGTCTTATTTCTTGCTCTGTTGCTTTTATTTGTGTCTTTTACTCACTTATTTCAAGGATTTCCTCTTGTTTTTCTTTGCTGATTGAGTCATGAGGTGCTTTACAAACAGCCAACGTGTTGATATCCAGTCGCTATCATGTGAAGTGGTAAAAGATGTGGTAAGGTGCAGTTTTCCAGCCATGGGATGCTGCAGGGCAACAACAGTGATAAATGTCTCTGTGCCATCAACATGAGTCATAAGCACTTTCCTAAAGTGATGCGGCGCTACTTTAAAAGTTGTCCCAGACTTGGAATAATCTTGGATTTGGCAGAAAGCTGTTTCCCTCAAAACTTTAGTTTTGAACTTTTAGGTCGTCTGAAGTTGGTAACCTCTTCTTCCCCGTAAGATTTTTCTCTCACTGTTGTTACTGCACATGTACAACTGTCTGCATGCAGCAATAGAGCCATTTACTTCACATCTAAAAGTGATGCTAGCCTGTGCATAAGAGAAGAGTTCCTCATCAGTGTGTAGGCAAATTAAAGTGTTTTGGATGTACAATTGTCTGTGAAATGATTCCTACCCTTCCATTAAAGAAGGAAAGAAGCAGCTGAAACTGATAAAAGCAATAATATATTCAAATTTTCTGAAAGTCAAGACATTGTTTTTTTTCATTCTGGTTCAGTATAAATATTATTTTTTTTTAAAAGGAAAAAAAATTAGAAATGAATTCACGTTACGTCTCTCATCAGCTAATATTTAGCTGAACAATCCTTTGAGGCCATCACAGCAGTCGGGTGTTTTCTGAAACTCTCCATCAGACTTCTACACCTGTCCACAGGTATTCTGGCCCACTGCTCATCAGCAACCTGCTCTCATTGGTTCAGGACCGAATTATTTATTTGTTTTGTTTTTTTAAATTATTTTTTTACTCAGTGAAATTAAAAAACAAATTTATATTTGTCATTACTTTTTTAGTCTCCAGTTTTTTGGGATACTATTGAGAATTTTGTCTTTTCTTTAAAGGAAGGGGATGAATGATTTTACCGATAAATGGGTACGGGAAGTCATCTTTAATGTCATACATTGCTTTGAGAACATTTGCTTCTCTTTGATGCAAGAAGCCATAAAGTTTAAACGAGAAGGTGAAGCTTAGGAGTGATGCTGCTAAAATCTGTCCAGCTTCCCTGTATCTGAAGTCTGGTTTATATCCATCTTTCTGATGATGTCTGCGCCATTGTGTCTAAGTTTTTTTACCAACAAAGGCTGGTGTCATGGTTTCTGTCATGTTTCTCCAGATCATATTAGTCCACAAAAAAGGATTCCATTCAGTTTAATTTGCAAAGAAATAAAATCTTTAAATTCACTATTCATGTGTGCGACACAAAACAAAGCAAAAATGATTTCTTATGTTTTTCCCGAAATACTTTTAGCTGGGAGAAAAATGCCATGAGGTCAAAGAAGGACAAGGAAAGGGACTTGGGAAAAGACAGCTGTCCTGCAGAGAGAATACAACTGCTACATAAACAAGGACAGCTCAGTCAAAACATGGCTTTAAGACTAATTCTGGTCATTTAACACAGTAAAAACGGGATTATAAAAGCCCAACATCTACAGTGGTTGCAAACATTCAGTGGTTTATTTACATTAATCCTATTTAACACAGCTGCTTGGAAGTATTTGAGTTGAAGCTGAGATGTGGAGCAGCGTTATCTTTCCCCTCTTTATAAATGACGTTCCTTCTCCAGAAGTTAATAAAAGGAAATTTAATTTAGAGAGTTGGACCGGGACAAACTGTTATCTTTACAAGCGGGGAATCTTCCAAAGAAAAAGTGACTGTTCGATCGGATCCTCGGACCGTTTGTGAATACAAACGCAGAAACCCAGAGAGGGGGAACCGGGGCGGATGATGTAATGCAAAACTTTGGCAGCACTTGCGCTCTTTTAGAGTTTTATTAGCTTTCCATTGATTGTTGTTTTGTCCTTTTTCTATTTTCAGAGCGTCCTCATATTGAGCCGTGAGAGAGTGATGGATGTAGTAGTTAGAGCTTGCATCTGTGCCGTATTGCTATTGTTTTTATCCTTCCCAAACATACAGGCACTAGGCTGCCACATGATGTATTCGTTATGCAGATAAAGACAAATGACCACGCAGAGTATTTGCTAAATTAAAACTTCAAACTCTTTGCGTTCTGCTGCTTATTCTGCCCTCAGGTGAAGGTCATGGGGAAGAGAAGATTACTGAGGTGTTATCAAAGCTATCTTTTGACTCTTCCACCTCTTTGTGGGGAGGCAACGAGGCCCAGTTTGTTTTTGAATAAACTGAATCCGCTAACAGTTTTATAACCCTGACCTCGTAAAGCTGGCTGCAGCTTTTGGTCAGCTCTCCCCTAATGGGGCGAGCAGGGCCGTCCAGGCCTGGAATTCCCATTTGCCGCCGTGGAGCATGTCGGTGCGTCAGCTGCTGTGTTTGTGAGGAACACAGAGAAAGAGAGAGAGAGCGAGAGAGAGAGAGAGAGAGAAAGGGCGTATGATATACGACTGCTGTGTCACCATCCACATGTGGCCGCCCGTCCTCATGGGCAGAGCATCCAGGCTTCCAGTGGTTTCCCCCTGTTCAGGAGAGTGTGTGACTGTGGGACGGAGGAGAGGGAGGGGGAGAGGGAGGAGGTGAGACTGAGACAGAGGGAGGAGAGAGTAGCGCTCAGACAATCAGTGTGTGAGAGAGAGAGAGAGAGGTAGAAACAAGAGGAGCTGGCTGGAAAACAATAGTAGAGCAAATCCGGTGTTGCACGCAGGATCTCGGCTTCATAGCTGAAGGTAGGACCGCCATCCTGGGTGTCACCCACCTGGGTCAGCACACTCACACTCCTCATTTTAAAGAAAATATTTAATATTTCTATGTTTGCATCTCGATATTGGCTGCAGATGCATCACACACTTTCTCCCACAGAGTTTCAGAGACACGTTTGCCCACTTTCTGTCATCCTGTCTCTCAGGTGCACCCTCCTTTTTTTTTTTTTTTACTCCTTTCCGGCTCCAGTTGAATCCAGAAACAGCAAGTGGTTGTGATTAGGCGTGTCACATGACTTGTAATAGGAGGAAACATGTTTGTGTTGGCGCTGCTGGATTTGCTAATCAGGCACTGACAGCGAGGCTGGAAGGGTAGTGTGTGCTCGCTTGTATTTGGATATCTAAGAATATGTGTTTTACAGGTTTGTTATGTCCTTGAGTGTATGATTGACTTGGCCTGTTGTGTTGGACCCCGAGGCTGCTGACTTATGGTAGAGGGAGATGATGACAGATATAATAGGCTCTGTGGTAGGTAGGAAGAGGAGGAGGAGGAGGAGGAGGAGGAGACGGGCTACTACTTTCATTTGACTGAGAAGGAGAGGACTGTATATATGTGTGTGTGGGAAAGAGAGAAGGTGTTTAGATGAGAAATGAAGTGACTATAAAACATCGGTGGATAATAAGAGGGGCGAGTGAAACGGCTCAAGTCAGAGGAGTAAACGTCTGATCGGGGAAGACAGGCAGAGTCAGAGGAGGACACAATAAATCGGAGAAGCAGAACGAAACCGAGATGTGTGAGAGAGGTGGAGAGAAAGATGGAGTGATGCAAACATCCCTGCAGACATCCCTCTCAACTTCCGGCGCCAGCAGATGAGAAACAGTTTGCACGGTCAGAAAAGTTGCCTCGAACTCAAAAACCATCTTCCAAAGCGCTTGGAGAGGAAGAGCCCGACGAAGGCGAGCCGGAGGTGCGTTTAAAACATCGCAGCCAGGTGCAGATAGACGGCAACGCTCTGGCAGGGTGGTTAGTTTTCATGTCTGAGCTCTCCTGTTTCGTATTCTCTCTCACATGCATGCAAGCGCACACAGTGAGGCCCTTTGTGAGTGTATTTATTTGGACAGTGTTGAAGCTCCGATAGGCAGTTCACAGTGTCTCACCGCTGCAGGTATGTGCTCCTGACAAAGGATCCTTAGCACCACCCTGCCAGACAAACGTGACACAGATCCGCTGCCCTAAGAAACCTGGTCCGGCGCGATAAAACCAGCGACTTATTCGCTCGCTGCTCTCGCCTCAGGCTTGAAGCTGAAAGGAGGATTGAGCTAGTTTCACGCACTGCGTTTAGCCTGCAGCCCCGACATTCCCCGAATTATTTCACTCTTTATGTCTGATGAGGCGTTGGACTTTAGATTTTAGGTGTGTGTGTTGACCCGTGAGTGTCAAACAAGTGGCCCGGGGGCCAAAACTGGCCCCAAGAGGGTCCAATCTGGCCCGCTGGATGAATTTGGTAAAAGTTTCTCCAATAACTGTGAAATATCAGATCTCTAGATCCAGATATCTGTGATTTTAATGTGATCTTGTAATTTATTCAATATGTAAAATGAAGAAAATATGTAAATGAATAAATATAAATGAATATGAAATGAAAATATATAGATATAGGTTTCATATCAAGGAAATTAAAAAAAAATTGTAAGAAGTAAATTAATTAAAAGGTTTTTTTTTTAAATGTTAGTTTTTAAGTTATACTATAATGTAAAAATGTTAAAATAAAAAGCAAAATATCTAAGTAAATAAAATTGTATTTGAGTATTTGAGACAAAATATTAAAACCATTAAAAAAAGAACTCAGCTTTTTCAACACGTAATCTGAAAGTTTAGTTTATATCTGGACCATCCAGGCTATGTGTACTTCCTGAAACAAAGAGAAAGAGTTCTAATTATTATGATATTATTATGCTGTTATTTCACCGGTCCGACCCACTTCAGATCATGTTGCGCCGATCGTGGCCCCCCGGACTAAAACAAGTTTGACAGCCTGGTTTAGAGAGATCTGTTCTGATCAAAGCAGCTCAGATCTGACACTGTGGCGGCCAGAAGGAAAAACAAACCTGAAAATATTCCTGCAGACGTGTCCTCGCTGTCTCGCTTTGTGTGTGTAATGTTTCTGAGAAGCCTTAATTGTAAAGCTAACACAAGCTCAGCGCCGCCACCTGTCATTGGCTGCACACCACTCTCAAATCCACACTGTTTGTCATATCTTTACTGGGGGGGATATATTTAGTGAGGAGCTTAGCTTTTAGGAGGTTGGCGCGTGGAGAGGGTAAGCAAGGGTGAGTGTGTGTGTGTGTATGTGTGAGAGAGGAAGTTTGTGTGTGTTTGGGCTGCTGGCGTCAGTAGACGGTGGAAGAGCTTGGCACTCTGCATGCCAAACTGTGTGTGTGTGCATATTCAATGTGTGTGTGGCTGGAGGATGGGTCTGTACCCCCCCCCCTCCTCCACGTTGCATTCAGGAATCTGCCCTTTAGTTTATTAAAAGCTGGTGAAACAATGGAGGGGGTGAGGCTGGGGATGAGGGCAGGTGGGGAGGTGAGCTGAAAATCATGACGTAAACTCCGGGCACGCCGCAGCACTCCAGCCAATCAGAAGTGAGCGTGATGATGTCATTAGAAAAGAAGACGAAAGGGGAGGCGTAGAGGTGGTCACAAGGGCTCTACCTGTCATTTCACCCCGTTTCCTCCTTCCTGTGCTGTTGTTTCATGCACCTTTTCCCACGGCGGGGGGTCCCACCCGTCCCCGGACTTCGGCCGCATCATCCCAGTAATGTTTGGTTCTGCGTGCACGTATGTGTGCGGGTTTCTGTGCAAGAGAACAAAAGCCATAAGTTAGGTGGGTGGGGGATATTTATATGTGCACCCCACTGGGAGCAACAAAACATCGCAGCGAGGATGGAGAAACTCTGTTTTACACAACATATGGCTCGTACAGTCGGGAGCCCCCACGGTGTCACTGCTCATAACACATTTAGAGATAATACTTTTTCTTTTCTTTTTCTTTTTTGCATTTCAGATCTTCAGGCTGTTGTATTGTTTGTGTACATGCAAATCTCAACGATATTGATTAATTTGCGTTTGGCCGTGCTCTGAGGAAATACAAGGCTCTGGCTACTGTCGCCATTATTGCCTAAAAACAGACACCTATTGAGTATATCCAGTAAGTTCTAAATCAATGGGCTGGACCAGACTTTCAGTCGCCTTCAGCAAACAGATTTGATGTTTCAATTTGGATACAAGCATGAAAAAGAAAGCAACGCCAAGATTTTCATATCAGGACATTAAAGGAAATCATGCAGTGCTTATCAGTAAAGGAGGTTTAGCCTTAGATTTTGATTTGTTTTAATCACAAAGATCCTTTTTGCTGTCTCATGTTTTACCTCCATGGCAGAATTTTCTCTTTAGCTCCTGTAAAAACATTGTTGGTGTTTTGACAATCAAAGATTTTTCTGTCACCTTGCAGCTTCCGCCTACATGCAAATGTTAACAGGTAGCCCAGCATGGTGTTAATGCGTGGACATAGGGTTGTTGTCTTGCAGCTTAGTTTGGTTCAACAGCAATAGCCCAGATTATGATGGTGTTAATCTGGTTAAAGTGGTGCTACTAATACTTTGTTAGGTTTCTGCACATTGGCGCCCCCTAACGACAGATAATCCAGCCTTTGTCCTGCATCCTGTCTCTTTATTGAGCTCTCTAGCCAGAAAAAGTCAGTATCGCTTGCTCACTTCTGGCTTCCTCTATTATGGGTTTCTTGTGATTCTTTGGAGAATCAGTCATGGTGCACATTCAGAACGGCCATTGTGTTGATATGTGGTGCAGTAAAGCAACATACAAAAAAAGTTAAGTGTTGGTTTATCATCCTCGGGACACTGCAGTCGACAGCTTCAGGAATGTGCACTGTACTCATTTTGTAGCATGAAATACGATCATTTACTTACTCAGACAGTGGTGGTGCAACTTGAACTCCTTCGGAAGATATTTAGATCCACTCGCGATCAGCGTATATGATGGGAGCATTTGGGGCAGGTGCCGCTCAACCTCTAAATAAGGCATTATAAGGCTTGTACTTCATGTGTTGTTGTCATTCTAGGATGCTTTCAAGCCTCTTGCGCGTACCTACCACGGCGATTACGTCACTACCATGCACCATGGCAAAAGCGTGAATTCACTCCGTTCTGTAGGACAGTCCACTACTTGCTAAGATAATAGCAACATGGTCTGTGTTTGTGTTTTTCCAAACTGTAAAAATAGAAGGTGGCGGACTGGAGTGAATTCTTTTGGTTTAAATTGGTTCTGTCAGAGATTATTTTTTTGTAACACAGTGCCATGATTTCTGGGGGGTGAAATATGATTGAGAAAAACATATTTCTAAAAGCCTTAACTTTTTGACCCTAATTTTTCGCTGTCCAGACCTGTTTGATGACACGGTGACATCTATTAAGTGCACTTTTGGAGCGGCACACAAACTGGACTATAGAATTTTTTATCCGGGACCCATGCATGTCAAGTTTCGCTTTGCATATTCATTCTTTGCTACCAAGCGGATGCAACACGACTGTTTTGAATGTGCATTGTGGAACATTCAGCTAAGGGAGCAAAGGATAGCCAGAGACAGAGCAAGGGATAAGACAAAAGCCAAGATAAGACTGTTTTTTACTTTCTAAAGCGATCTCACAGTATGGTTTGGATGTGAAATAGATGACAAATGAACTGTCAATAGGTGGAACATCACTGAGAAAAAGTTAGGTAGTGCGTCTTTAATGTTTTACTATGAAACTGTGTTAGCTGAACGCACGACCAACATGTCGAGGTGTTCATGATTAGGAGTCATTTGACTTCATAGAGGCATCATCCATTGACTCTTCATATGTTCCAGTCATTTAGTTTGTTCTGGAAAAGCACTACAGGACCTCGCTCTGTGGGCGTATCCTGACATCGGAGGACCAAAATGTTGACAGATAGATTTCACGCACAATCAGTAAGTATAAAAAACGAATTCATGTAATGCTGATCACCCTTTAGATGCTTTTCCAGACGATGGAAAAAGGAATCATATCCCTTCCTTCGGGCAGTGCAGCAGCACAGCTGTAAAAGAACACACCTGCCTCTGTACCGTGGGTGAGGATGGGAGGCATCTTTCCCATCGTAACTTCTAACAGAGACATCTCAATATCTTCAGAACTTAAGCTCGGACTCAAACTCTCATAACTCCCAAATCCAGAAGCTTCAGACTGGAGAGATGGTGGTATGTAAGTGAGGGCTATTTTGTAGTGATGGGGTTCTGTTCTCCACTTACTCTTAACCCTGTCTGGATCTTTTTGTATGTACTGAGCCCTTCATAAATTATTTGCCCCTCAGCCATGCTGCAAATGTTGCACCTGCAAAACATAAGTGGAATTTGCTTAATTTGATTTTCTCCATGAAAGATGATATGACTTTTAATAAGCAGCAAATTCGGACCTTCAGACCGGTCTAAAGTTGCATAAAATGCTTGCCGTATAATAATTTTTTCTGCCTCCAGGCCTCCAGCTTTGGCTCTAGTTAGTTTTTGAGTACCAGGAACTCTGCATTGGTTGCTTACAGAAGAGATTGCTTCAGATTTTTCGGGGGCGTTCCTACCAAATTATTGAAGTTCTGATTTGTTTCAGGTAAAGTTGAGCCAGAGGACAGGCTCCACTGACTAATCATGCACTTAACTGGGAGGCCAAACAGGGTGAATGTAAGGAACTGGAGCAATCGAATATTAGATACATGATTATCCAGTAAAAGCAACCGTAGCTTCACATTTCAGGTCTGTGCAGCTTTGGATTTTTACAAATTTGAAATTGATATGAACAGCTCTACAATTAAAACCTTGTATTGATAACCATTTCACATACAACTATTAGAATTTTTATACAAATATCTGACAATAGCTTGTATATTTTGTGGACATTGTAACATATATATTCATATTTATATTGCACTGCTAAAAAGCACTTCTGGATGGATGCAAACTGCATTTCGCTGCTCTGTACTGCAGGTGCAATGACAATAAAGTTGAATTCTATTCTATTCTATTCTATTATAGATTGTACCTGTGATGACTTAGCATAACATGAAATGGGACTGCATATGACATAGAGGTGATGCATTTAGTGACCTTCAGATCAGTGGGAAGGAGAGCATATCTGAAGGGTGGTCTGCTTTAGATTTATTTTCTAATTTTTTGTTGTGAAATTATTTATTTATAGCCAATATAGTATCTTTTCCTTATCCTAAACCTGTAGATTTAATTCCTAGAGCTAATGAGGCAGCTGTTGAGAAAAAAAATTGACAAATAAGCTGATAAATAGCTGAGACAGTTGTCAAAGACAAAAAATTTGTCTCCCTTTTGATTTGAGATTTGATCTTTAAGTGGAAAAGCATAACTTTCTGACTTTGAAACTCTTCTGACTTATTTTGCTCACACACTGATGTTCATTCCCGGAGCCCTCATTGCCCACCACATCACTTTACAGTTTACTTAAAGGAACTATACCTGATATTATTTTAATCTTTCTAAGAAAAATGGTTTTCTACGTGGTATAGTATGTGGTAAAAGGGGTAATTTCATTACAATTAATGACTCATTGATTGC
>JAVQJG010293520.1:0-10010 GCA_036024015.1 Craterocephalus amniculus | reverse complement strand
GAGCAGACGTCACCTTTGTCTGCCAGTCAAGGACTGGCGTAATGTAAAATGCTTCTGGGGACAGCGTCTGGGGGGCGTGTCCCATAGTGAGATACCGAAACGAGTGTTGAAAGAGAACTTAGGGCTGGGCATTAAAATGAGAAAATGTATCACAAAATAACTTTCCCTCAATAGAAATGTGTGACTATTGCAATAGGTAAGTACAGGTACACCAAATAGACTGGCTGCATCGCTCGGCTCTGCAACAAAGAAAATGAGCGCTCCATTGGCAGATAAAGCAACCTGAAACTTGGGCAACCGTATTACTGAGAAGGACAGAGAGCAGGCGGCGAGCCTCCCTACCGGCAGATCAACGCTGACATCCGTCCCGTCCAGCAGGGACACCCGGCAGGTGATGATAGACTTTGCGTCCCCGGCGGCGGGGATGTGCGTCGTGGCTCGCTGGGCCTCTCGTAAACGGGTTTTCTCTGCATGTTTCCGGATGGAGCGCCGCCCCAACGTCCTACGCAGGAAACTCAGCATGATGGGTGCGCTGAAGGCTAACGGTAGCACACCTGCAAATGATGACAGCATAGCACACAGATCAGAGACACTGCAAATTGTAAAACAACTACAAAAATAAACATGCTTTATTTATTCTGTAGTTCTGCATTAACAGAGCCTGACTCTGAAAAAGTTTCCACAAGTCCTTACGTTACGTCTCATAAACAAGTTAGATAAGTTTTGCATTGCGTGGTGTGAGTTTATGATTGCCTCAGAGTGCAGAGGAGTTTCCCGTTTCTAGTGTGATCTGTAAATCAGCAACGTCTTGGATTCATAATTCATGTACATTTGCATGTTATCTGCTGATATATTTTGCAGTATGTGTTCAGAGATTAGTAAATTTGGCGCAAGAATTTTACAAGGAGCTTCTTTTTCAGAGAGCAGGGAGTGTTTGCAGGACTTCAGAAGTGCTGTTATGTATGTGCAAACAGGTGCTACCCGGGAAATTAAAATATACAGTAAAATCATTTTATTCAGACAATTCAACATAAAATGTGAAACCAATACATTTTTTGAACTAAGTACAGATCCAAGAGTTTACTATCGGAGGCCTGACATTTTTTAATTCAAAACCCAATTTTTATTGATTTCAAGGAATGTTCTAATTTTCTGAGGTTTTTAATTTGAGATCTTCTGAAGCTGCAAATCATAGTCAGCAAAATATAAAAGCTGAAACATACTGATTTTCATACCATTTGTCTATTTTGTGTACATTTAATCTTTGAAATTAAGTTACAGGTACCACTCAGAAAATGTAAATATCCTGATTAAGTGCCGCATTTCTGTAACTTAGCGTCAAAGATTAAATGCCCATGTAGACAAAAAGTATATTTCCACTTTTATTTGTTTATATTTTGCTGATAAGAAAACTGTTAAGAAAACCTCAGCTTAAAAAACTCAGAATATTAGAATATTGCTTGAAATAAATAAAAAAATTGATCTTAACTACAAATATGTCAGACCTCTGAAAGTAAACTCTGGCATCTGTACTTAGTTCATAAAATGTGTTGGTTTCACCTTTTATGTTGAATTGCCTGAATAAAACAACTTTTCAAGCATATTTTAATTTTCCGAGTAGTACCTGAAGTCTAGGATCTGACCAGCCAGGGGTCAGCAGAATGGAAAAGGTTATAAAAACACATCTAGTCTAAACTATACTAATATTTAGAAAGAGCAAAAGCACGGTTGCACTGTGAACAACCGATAGCAATTCAAGCCCAGTCATCCACCCTGGGAATACTGGAAAACTCTGAGACAAGAAGAGTAATAGTTTGGGAGCTCACAAAGTAACCCGGGGTAACTTCCGAGCAACTTGGGGGCCCTTTCACACTGGCTAATGTTAACTTTCATGAGTAAACCATCAGATAAGCACATAACAACAACAGTGTGCAAAGTAGGGCTGTAGGGAGAAAGCAGCGATGGGTTCAAAAGAAAACTTTCAGAGATTAGAAATGCTCAGATAAAAAAAGCAACTGCATTCCAGTAGAACAACCTCAGCCTAACTGGGAAACAAGGTGGACTGGGACTGGTTTGCTGAGTGAGAGCCAGGACGACTGAACATGATTGATGGAGCCATTTATGTTAAACGGAAATACCAGGGCATTAGTCTGTCACCTGGATCCTATAAGAAGATGAGTCAAAAGTGGATCCAACAAGGCAAAAAAAATTAGACAAACACCCCCAAGATATCCATCCATCAAAAATATTATGAAAAGACCTGAAAGTTACCAGTATCCAGATAAAACATTTAAGCTGAGGCTAGCAGCTTCTGTAGTTTTTCATGTGTTCACCATAAGTTACAGGTGAATGAATAACAGTAGTTAGCTATGTTAGCTTTTACTGCCAGTCAATATATACATTAATATCTGATATTACTCTGTTAGGTAGCTCCACTGAGAAAATGGTAAATTGTCATCTAGTTAGTATTATTTATGAGGTTAAGCCATCAGCTGCTGTGCTTATCTTTATTATCTAATTACAGAGTGCTAACTTAACCTCTTTTGAATTAAAGTCTTTCAGATAACATTTCATCGCTTTATGTCTAGCAAACCGTCAAAAAACAAAACAAAACCAAATATCAGATTGCGTTTTTGCATCATAGAGCCTGGAAGATAGTTTACATGGTGATTAAATCTAAAAACACCAGCTAAAAACCTTCTTGTAAGAAGATGTGCAAACTTGCAGCCATTCGGGGCTTCGGGTCAGCAGGAAAAGGATGGACAATGATGATTAAAACCCTAACAAAGTCCCCTAAAAACGTTTTAAACCTGTGGGACAGGACTTTCCATTAGACGCTAGGGCATGGAGGCGATTTAAGTCTACGGCTTCACCGATAACGGCCTGGAGAAAACACCGGGCCTGCGGCACAAGGTGCAGGCGCAGAGCAACAGGTGTGCGCGCGCTGTTTCCAGCGGAGCACCCGTTACAAGTTATCCCACCAAAGAGTCCGGCTCCGACTGTTCAAACGCGTCCCGCACAGCGAAACAAGCACCGCCTGCAGCTCCGGTAGCTGGACTCTGTGTATACACTTGCTCCGCAACCACTTGTGGGTCCGAGAGGACATATTCTGGATGATGGGATACTTACTAATGGCTCCTTTCTCAGGAAATCACGGTGAAGGCGCTACTGCTTTCATTGCAGACGTCTAAACGGAGACGTTGCGCATTTCCATGCTGAGTTTTCAGCTTTTTACACCCGCTTTTCTGCTTTATTTCCAGCGCAGAACCTCCGCAGGATGATTTTCTCTGCTGGGTCCCGACAAAAAGTAGGAGTCAAGCTCCCTTCAGGATGTGACGTCACGATAATCCCTAACAAAAACTTGATTAGCATTTTTAAAGCCACAAACCCTCATTTTTTTTCAACTGGTCGCTATTTCATTTACCTATATTTATGTTTAGTTAATAAACCCAAAGTTATTAGTACACTCTCGCAACTAATTTTGTTTGCGTACTGAAATAGTTAATTTATAATCACGTGACCAGAGTAATATTCTGATAAACCACTCCATAAATCAAAATTAGGTCATTGAATGCCTCATAGCGATTACAAGTACAGTAAAAGGGTTTGCCTTTTTTATTCTCGGAATTTAAGTCATGCAGCACGTTGCATCTCCACTTGACAGCAGTACCCCCTTCTGGTTAGTTGATGGTATGATGGTTTATGCATGTTTGACCTGCGGACCTGCAAAGGTTTAAAGGTCATTGAGCTTTCAGGGAGGCTCAACAGAGCCACTGTTATAGAATAAGTAAGTTTCATACCCTTGTCTGTTAATATTTCAAACATGGAAACTCTTCTGGAGCATCTCCTAAGCTCTTGCCTTTTTTAAATCTATTTATTTATTAAATGACATACATTTGAGCATCATCCATGAGTAAAATTTTTAAAAAGATGCAATGCTGTGTAAAATTTAATTTAAACCCTTTTCAAATCTCATACACATAATTTTACCCTACATTACAGGTTTAATCAGTCCAGTCCTACAAGGCTGCAGTCCTGCGGGTTTTTAATGTCTAACACACATGACTCAAATAGATCTGGCATCCTATGATGTTCTTTAATGTCAAATGTAAAGATAGCCAGAGGTTCATTGATTTGTTAAAAACTGCTTTAGAATATGTGGAATACGTTAAGCAAAATGTCCCTTAATTATAAAATGGGATGGAAAAAAATAGATCAACAAAAAGGGTCCCACCATCGGTATATTTTTATCAAAAGATTCAGAGAATCAGGAGGAATCTTTGTAAGATTCTTGTAAGGAATCTTACAAATGGACAATGATGGATGTTGCAACATCTGCACGCATAACAATGACGTCTCTTTCAGGGAAAGCCTTGCATATTTCAGCAAAGTGCAGCAGCATGGCTTCACCGGGGAGGAGCCTGTCTGGGTGCTGAACTGGCCTGCTTGCAGTCCAGACCTTTCACCAGTCCAAAAAAATATAAATAAATTTGAGCCTCCAAGAATGCAAACTCAAGCATCAAAGACCCAGGACCTTAGTGTTCAGTACCAGATACATATGGGACTTTTTTCTCCTAAAACTCCAGAAACTGGTCCCCTAACAGTTTAGACAGTTGTTGTCAGGAAGATGAGAGGATGCTACACAGTGGTAATCGTCCCCTGCTAACGTTTGGAGGTGAGCTGTGTCAGTGATATTTACTGAGATAGGAATTACTAAGAAACCTGGGAGTCACGTCTGTTTCGGTATTGGGGTTAAAAATTCAGATCCAGTTTTGATTCAAGAGTGTTAAAAAAACATCTGATTCCTTGTATATTCTCCTAGTTTGTGTCAGCTATGATAAGGTCTACTATGTGCCCTTTGTACTGCTCATATCTGCTCTTCACCCCATTCTGTAACACCTGGTCCCTTATTTACCACCATACCATCTGGTTGTATCTGTATCCATCCAGCTCCTGTAATTATTTGCCAATTACCACTGAAAAATTTTTTTTTTTTCTCTCTTTTTTGCTGTTACAGATTAAGTCATTTCTCACAAATTAATCAAAGATCCGTAAATAGATTATTCTGAGGTCTTAACTAGTAACACTATCTTTCCCAACTGCTTGCTAACATTGCTAAACCTCACTTTTACAGTGTGGAAAAGCAAGTTAATCTGGAGCCACATTTCCATGCTTTCACAAACAAGCTTTAATTGTTCATAATCAAGCTTATAAACATGTCCAAAGCACCGTAAAAGCATGATACCAGAAAGAAACGAGCAGCCGCGGACAAAGGTTTCTCCTTTTTTTTCTCTTTTATGACACAAGTAGGATTTAACCAAGGGAAGAATATAGTAGAACATTTCTCATTATCTTGTGGTTCATGATCTATATGTATTTATACATATATATACACACTGGCTGTCATAGAATCATTTTAAAAGAGCAGTCTTGAAATACAAAGCGTTCGTTTCACATCTGAATCATCAAAAAGGAAAAATAGAAACAAAACCTTTCTGCTCACAAATGATTTTCCCTTTTATTTTAAAGATTTTTTTCATATACAACATTGTATTTACATGGTCTAGTATTATTTACACAAAATTAACAAGTGGCACTGTGTAGTTAGGAGTTCTTTTCCTCGTTCCTTACAGGTGTCTTATTTCAAACAAAATAAAAACGATAAATTAAAAACAGAACATTTCAACAACGCTTTATGTCTCTAAGTTTGCTTCTTTTTTTTTTGTCCGCCCTCCCCTCCCACCCCCCAGTAGCCTCCCCCCCCTACCCAATTAGAACTGATATTATCTTTACAAAAATACAACTAACCTTCGCCTTCCCCTCATCTGGTCCCCTCCAAACTACTTTTGATCAGTACCCTAAACACACAGAACGTCCCCATTTGGTGTGAAGGACAGAAAACAAACAGCTCGGTTCTGGATTTGCAGACTTAGCAGCACTGAACAAACCCATCATTAAACTTTTCACCTCAAGGCTTTGTGTTTTTTTCTTGAAATGAAGGATCACAGGTTTTTTTTGAGCTTGAGATTGTTGCCTCACTAAAGCCCGCAACTTATATTCTGCACAATATCTGCAACGTGTCGCGTACTCATCGGCAAAAAGGGGGAAGAAGTTGAAACTTCTTAATCAGGCATTGAGTGACTCGCCTCTTGTTTGTCCTGCGGAAAACAAGCTGTGCTTCCGTACCAGAGATGTGTGATTTGCCCGGAGGCCATGCAGAGCGAGTGGGATCTGTGTAAAATGATTTTAAAAAAGCATCTGGGAAGAGACAAAGGGAATAATGGAATGTGGATGTGGTGTGGGATATATGCAGAGATCACTGATGGATTTTATTTTTGGAGGCTGATGCAATCCAGGAGCGATTGAGTGGAAAGTAAAAACTGGAAAAGGAATCGTGTTGATCCCTCCTCTGCGTGTGTCTAAATTATGATTCAAATGCCTCAAAAGAAAGGTATGGGCACAGTGTGAATGATCCAGCCTGACTTCAGAAATCTGTTTGCAATTTCACTAATAATCATAATAATAGAAATAACAAAAAATAGTGAGATCAGGTTTGTGGCTTTATGGCATAACCTCTCATTCCAGTTGACAGACGAGCAGGATTTCGAGCAAACATGTCAGAAAATATTAGACAAGAAGAGGTACAGACGCATTAAGACAAATCAGGTAACAAACACACTTTTCCCTCTTCTACACACATACACACAGCAGTAGGGTGTTTTTTTCCAGCAAAATCCTTCATAGGAGAAATGACAGGAGTGTCCGAAGCAGCTGATAAGGAAAAATATAATTCCAAATGATGGAGAAGTTTTACTCCATGGAGCACAAAAGAGAAAAAAAAAGCATAGTGGCAGCTTAACGTGTACTTGGACTGATAAAACAAGCAAAAACAGTAACTTTTAAAGGCTAAAACCCCAAAACTAACTCATTCCTCATCAACTGTAACAAATGTCAACTAAAACCACGTTGCTAAAAATTTAGATTCAATGATTTGTTTGTGCTGCCTGTGAGCCATCGCTTCACTCCCCTGCGGGCTCAAACGCGTCGTCGTTCAGGAATATCCCTCCGCCTGCTGCTGGCTGGAGGAAGCTGTCAAAGTTCACTCGCTCTGGGATCGAGATCAGTTCGCTGAAATTGTTCTGGGACACGCCGGAGGAACCAAAGAAAAATACTGATTGCATAAATCTTCTAGCAGCTTCCAACCACTTCTGGACCGACCATCGACGGCGACGCAAAGAGGGAGGAGGATTTTTTCACATGAGACGGAGCTTCGCTGGTTGTGTCTGGCTCATGGACACCTCAGCAGGAAGCTCGCTGCGCTAACACTGAACTGAAAAGAAAATGAACTGATCTCAGCCTGGTTAGGGTCGTAGATCAGGCTGTGCGTTTACAGGGGGAGTCCCTTTTATTGTGTGTGTATTTTTAAATACAAGTGTGACAAATAACGCCCAGAAGATTGTAAACCGATGACAACCAAACGATGGCCATGTGTGTGTGTGTGTGTGTGTGTGTGTAAGCTCAAAAACACAGCACAAAGTGGGAAACAGTTTCCAACTCGCCACAGCGTTGAACAAGAGGTGATATCAAAGTGCTTTCAGGAGTCCACCTGTCAGAAAACGCAGACAAGAAAGCCGAGAAAGATCAAACCAATACAATAAATTAAATCACTGTTTTTTACCCCCCGACGGAAAAGCAAACAAAAAAAAAAAAGAAATAAAGTAGTGAGAGGGGGAGGAGTCACACTATTTCACTACCTAAGATTTAATCAGGAAAGCATGAAGCTCTAGACTCGTACAAAACAAAACGTACAGCTTTTTTTTCCCTGTGTTTTTGTTCAGTGGACAGGGTTCGACACAAACTAAAACACAATAAATACTCTGAGGAACAAAAGATACGTTTTCATCTCTTTATCATCTAAAAGGACGCTAAAAAAGGCAGGTCCGTCTGGCAGACTCGCTCCGAAGGGAAAGGTAAAAAAACAAATCAAAACCCAAAACAGAGAGGGGCGGGGGAGCTTTCATCCACACAGGAAGCCCCTCCCCTTCGTACTTATGGCACTACAGCGATTCCCCATCCACACTTTACTCTCCTACTTCTTATTTGTTGTTTTTTATTTACCCTGATCATATCTGACCTTTTCCACACAGCTGGATTTAGTTTGTTTCCATCTTTTAAATTCAATTTTGTTCATGGTTTTCCGGTATTTTTGTCCTTTTTCCATTTTTTTCAGCATAAAGTGCAACAGTGCTTTTGTTCTCTGCAAATCCAGCCTCCGCCTGGTAACCCTGACAGCGTCCTCCCGCCGGGCTTCACGGGTCGGCGGGGTCAGGATCAGGGTCAGGGTTTGCGCTGGTCTCGCTGGTGGCGCTCGCCACACTCTGCTCCTCCGCCTCCTCCTCTTCCTCTTCCGTCACTTCTCCCACATCCAACACCTCCACTTCCTCGTCGTCGTCCTCCTCCTCATCCAGTCCTTCCTCCAGCAGCTCCGCCGCCTCCCCTCCCTCCACCTCTGCTTTCTCCTCCCCTGCTTTCTGCTCCTTCTTCTCCTCCTCCTCGTCCTTCTCGTCTCTCAGCTTCTCTCTCTGCTGGTAGACGGAGGCTTGGAGCGGTTTGACCAGACCTTCCTCGTAGACTTTCAGGATGGCCTCGCACACGAAGCGGTACTGGCTCTGATGAAGAAAAAACACAAACGGATGAACTGAACGTACACAGCGGCTGCTGGTCTCATCAGGCGTCCCGTTAAACCTAATCCTACTTACAGGTGTTTGGATCATCATGGCCCGCTGGTCCCTCATGGTTCGGACGATTTCCAGCGGATACACCGGCTGACTGCACTCCATCAGACACAACGCTGTCTCCATGGTGATCAGAACCCCCGTCCGGCCGATGCCCGCGCTGGAAAAACGAGCAGAAACGTTGGGTGAGTCGTAACGCCGAGCGGCTCGCTCACAGAGGGACGGCGTGATTACCGGCCCGTACCTGCAGTGCACCACCATCGGCTGGTCCTGCCCGGCCCGTTTGCTCCGAACCAGAGCCACGAAGTCCAGGAAGTCCGTGGAGTCGTCGGGAACGCCGTGATCCGGCCAAGCCAGGTACTGGATCTGAGTCAGCTCCCTCTGCTGCTCGCTCTGCACCAACGCAAACAGGAGGGAGACATCACCGCTTCATTACTGATTCATGAATGATTCCCACGTCTTTTTCAACGAATCAATCCTGAAACCAAGGCAGGTTAGTGAAGGCGTCTATGTGGGAAAACGGCTTCCAAACAACTTTTTTCCATTTTACTGAAACACGTCCTGGTTGTTACCGAAGCAAACCTCAGATTCAGATCATAATTTCGTGAAAATACCCTTTTTTCCTCTCCTTCTCTTCCTCTCCAGCCCGTTGGCTTCCTGCTCTACCAAAAGGTAGTGCGAATTTTTCTGTGATTTTAGTAAAGAACTGATTAAATAAATCTGCCTGAACCACATTTTCCAAGCGGTCTGGGTTTGTAAAACCAAAACGTGTTTGTTATCCCGTTTGCCGTTTCATTACTTTATTATTAACTTTTATCCCAAAGTATTTGCCTAAAAATATTTATTCGTATCTTTATTGTTCATAAGAAAAGAGAAAATGCAAAGAAACATTTCTCTCTTGCTTTTTTCTTCGTGTGAAAGTTAAAGGGTTAATAGTGCCTTCATGCATCACCATGGTAACACATTTATCTCCACAGCAACAATCACAGGCAGAAGCAGAAAGCCGGTCGTCTCCGGTTATAGGAGAATATTGTAAAGGTTACGCTGCAGCCATCTGAGGAATAACCATGAAAGCAAACGGCAGGAGAAGAAAACTAAGGAAGCTAAAGCTGTGGAGGTTTTTCAGCTTAATGTTTAAATGTTTTATTTACTTAAAGGAACTATACCTAATATTATTTTAATCTTTCTAAGAAAAATGGTTTTCTACGTGGTATAGTATGTGGTAAAAGGGGTAATTTCATTACAATTAATGACTCATTGATTGCGCATATGTAC